>OW240917.1:262695103-262799332 GCA_933207985.1 Pelobates cultripes
GATCAACATTCTTTTTCCCTGTCTTGGTCCTGGAGGAGGTAGGCTTCCTTGCGGTCCAATGTGGCTGCAAGCACCATTGCTGTTTCCTTGCCCTCTCGCCGGGAGGAAGTGACCTGATACCTGCTGAGTAATCGGGGGCTGTCAATACAGTTTTTGAAAGAACCCAGATTGCAGTCAGGCTAGGGTACAATAGTATATCTCTCCAGCCAGAGAGCATGCACTAGTGGGCTCCATACTGGAGTACTAGCTGGGATCCCTGATGATAGCCCTTGGTGACTTCATACAAAAGACATGCTCTATATGACACCACAGAGGATGGTAGATAGAATTTGTGCAGGATAAAACTGTCATGAAGGACACAGGTAAAAAAAACCATTGTGAAGACAAAGGGCAGTATTGCACATAAAGAAAGGCAACTCCTTTTATAAATGACCCTATTGTTGCACCTGAGACCATAAAGAGACAGCACCTAGAAACACTCATAGACAAATTTCCGTTTTATCGTGGGGTGTCAATATACGAGGGAAGTAAGAGGATTGTACAATGTTACAACTGTTTTAGTTAACTGAAGGTATTAAACATTATCAGTCATGTTAGTTATCAATGCATAGAAAGTGTCACATAAACATGGATGCCAAAATAATGCATAATATTATACGGGTGTTTCATCATAGCTGTGACGTTGCAGATTTTCAGCCCTGGATAAAAGTCTTGGGTATGTCTGTGGGTGACCCACCACAATTCACTGTTTAGTGAATAAATCCCCTGGGTATTTTTGTCAACATCTAATTAAACAGCTGTAATTAAACAACACTTGGAGCAGGAAGACTGTCATTCTTCCACATAGCCGAAGCAATGAACTAAACTAGTTTTCTGTTAATTTTGGCACAAATCAAAGGCAATTTGTTCAACTATTATGAGTCAAACACCATCTGTTCCTACTGGTACTTAGAAGGTTGGAAACCAAATGAATCTATGACATTGCCCAAAATGATGCATATATTAAAGATACATAAAACTTAGGGATAGACAAAGAGGATGCTTCTATAACAAAGTGTGATTTCCCGCAGTGTAAAATATAATGTGGTTTTGGTTATGCCCCTCCAGTGTGTTCTCTGAGTATTCTACAGACAGCAGTCGTTTTGGACCTGTTCATTTCAGTGACAGCGGTGTGATCAGCATGGCCACGGACCCTCGCTCACTGACAATACAGATGCTGAAGAAATTAAAGATTGTCTAACATCCCTTTAAACCAGTGGTAGCCAGGAGACTGATGGATCTTTGCCAAAGGCCCAGAATTCTCAGGTGTCCGTTCTCTCTTCCAAAAGTAAGTTTTCATGATGTTTCCCTCTAGGTATTCTGACAACAGCTTTTGGTATTGTTAAAGTGGCACCATAGCCACTTCATCTAATAGAAGTAGTTATGGTGCTTGTGTACTCTCCCTGACAGTCCCGACTCCAGTCTTCAATCGTTTCCACAATACAGGGTTTGAAAGCAGGATTAATGCAGAGAAAATGTAAAATGTACATCAGGCTATGATTTTACAGAGGCTCAGAAGCTATTACACTGAATTCAGAGAGTCGAATGGAACTAATCCATTAAAAAGAATGTTTCCAAAGCCCCATTTCCGCTCAAACGTCAGTTTATTTATAGAAAGCGGAACACTGGAACCTTAAATGAACCTGGAGCATTATTTAGGCTGTAATGGCTGGTCTTATGTAGCTAAATCATAAATCTCTCTCTATTTCGAAAACCGAAAGTTTCATAAAAAATATAAAAACAAGAGTTAATAAAGTTACAAATTCTTCAACTTGGCTGTAGACACAACTCAATTATTTCAATCTGATTTACTACACATACGCTATTCAGGAAATGTCATGCTTTTCACAATCACAGTTATTCATTAAACTTTGTGTTTTACAAATTAGGAACTTGCACAGGGTTATTCATTTACGGCAGGCTTCCCCAAACTCCGACCCTCCAGATGTTGTTGAACTACAACTCCCATGATTCTATGAATGAAATAGATAGGCGAAGAATCATGGGAGTTGTAGTTCAGCAATATTTGGAGGGCCGGCGTTTGGGGAAGCCTGACTTACAGGGTTGATCATTAAATTACTAATTTCTTACCGCTATGGTAATTCTCTTATTTACTAAAGCCAAACATGGTCAGAATTCTGTTTTCATGTAGCAATTACTCAGATACATTCAGTGTCCAGATTGAAATCGGTGCGTGTACATTCAAATCCGTATAGGATTCAGAGGATTAAGAAAGCACAGATTTTAAACTGAATAGGGATACAAGAGGACAATATATTAAAGTTCTGTTTGCAAGCTATTGCTGCTTAGTCACTAGAAAAGGACCATCCCATCTAAGGATGGGATCTAATAAATAAGGGGTGGTACATAGTCCCCCCGTGTCCCAACATATGGACACTGGGTATGGGACTTTAAAATAAGTAATAGGGGAGGAAATTACAGTCCAGCCACCTGTGATAAAATAAAAAAGGGGACCCTTATGTCTCCTCCACATGCACCTATGATCAGCAGGTGGGTGCTAATATAATATTCGGGGAGAGAGCCTAGGGTCCTCCTGGCGTGTTTGGGGGCCCTAATAACAATAATCAGGGCTGTGTACCTAGTGTCACCTCCCTGGCCACAACACACTGGTGGTGAGTGGGGGTCCTACGTCTTATAATAATCAAGGCCTATCTAGCACCTCGAAGGGGGGCAGGTGGGGGCTCTAATTAATTAAACAGTACCATTGTGATGTGTGGTATATACCCCCTATCCCCCCTGGCTGTAGTTATACCTCCAGCATCAGATGGGTTAAATGTTTCATATCAGTGAGGTGGTCATGGTGCTTGAGTGACTTAAAGCAGAGAATTGAAAATGTAATTTCACAATTTAGAGTAAAATAGCCAAACTATGACAAAAGCAGAAAATATTTTCACATCAACAAATTTACCTACATTTTGCAATGAAGTTTTCAATTCACTACAGCTATATTATTAACCCCTTAACGCTGTTCTGGCATTCTGTGCCGTCCCCATTTAAATGAGCTTTAAAGCCGTTACGGCGTTCTATGCGGTCCGCGGTACTTACCTCTGCTGCTATCCTCTTCGGGAGGACTTCCTGACAGCCCATGCAGCCCTCCCACGGCAAATCAGGCCCCCGGGGGCCATGTGATTGCTCTCAAAGAGCGATCACATGGCCCCCTATAGCTGGCTGTGGATCTGCCAGCAGGGGGACTGTCTGGGCTGTCAGACAGTCCCCCTGCTGGTGGGCAGTGTAAAAAAATAATAATTATTAAACATGTAAAATAAATAAATATACATATATATTATATATATGTAACGTCATACGTAGTGTATTTTAATATTAACCCCTTAAGGACACATGACGGAAATATTCCATCATGATTCCCTTTTATTCCATAAGTTGTGTCCTTAAGGGGTTAATATAAGTACATATATTACTATTAAAATACACTTATAATGAAGTTACATATATAAAATGTATATTATACTTATATATATATTTGTGTAAGGGGCAAAATATCCGTATATGGAGTAAGGATCCAGCATAAGCTTAGGATAGTGTAAAGGGAGCAAGTCGGTTGTGGTGTGCCGATACCGACGATACGGTAGGCCTGTAAATAAAGAGGGCCCACCAAGGAGTAAGAAAGTAAAGTAAATGGAAAGAAAAGAGAAAGTGTTGAAATGAGGAGTGGGTGGGAGGGTCATTCTGATGCTGACCTCAAGCGATATGAGTCAGGTAAGGGGTGTCCCTTATATAGGGGAGTGAATTAATTTAAGCCCCTCCCACAAATACAGGCAAAACTGCCTTAATACTTGTGTAAGGGGCAAAATAGCCGTATATGGAGTAAGGATCCAGCATAAGCTTAGGATAGTGTAAAGGGAGCAAGTCGGTTGTGGTGTGCCGATACCGACGATACGGTAGGCCTGTAAATAAAGAGGGCAAAAATGAATAATCAAAGATTTAATACAGTCAACAAATATATACAAATTAACCAGACATTTCCTTAAATGCATTACAGTATTTAATTCCTGAAAGGATTTTGAAGGTAGGAATCTAGGACCGAAAGTGGGCACCATTTGTTGTGGGTAGGATAGTATGTTATCTCTACTGTTGGTGCATGTTGACTCATTTCGGAATGTGGTAGAGCCAATAGGTAATGATATATGTGTTTACGTACGTGGGATCATTGAAGACAATGGTCTGTCTGAGTGGTGGTGATGGTAGTGGATTCTCTGGCCTGAGAAAGGCATAAAAGGCAATGTGCATGGCTGGTAATGGCCGACTTGGTAGTATAATTGAATGGTTGTAGATCTAATAGGTCCGATAAGGATGAACAGTTGGATGGCTATTGGTAATCTCTGAGAGGAACGTGGGGGAATGGATTCCTGAAAACCTCTGAGTATATTCTTTTCTGGTATGATAGCATGAAGTTTATGGTAGTTTTGGCCATAGGTTATCATGTGTTGTTGAATGCCTGTAAAATATATAATTAATGGTGTATGAGATAGTTTAAGTTTAAGGTGGCAAAAATAAGCAAAACTTAGGAGAAATTTTGTGACACAGGTTGAGCTATGTCGTGTTCCAATGAGATTCTTTAAGCCAGGTGAAAAGCTGTGTTATGCGTTCTACAAGTATGGGACGAAAGTGCTAGGTGGGATAGTGCATGCTATGCTGCATGAGTATGTCTAATCCATGATTTTGTCTCTGGAACGAAAGAGTGGACGTGACTGTATGGGCGGCTGTAGGAAGCGTATGATGAACATGCCTGGAATATAAATGAGACAGTTGTCGGCAGGGATGTATACCCCCGTCTGGTACATGAAAGTGAAATGTGATAAGTGGCCAACCAAGTGAGTTCCCCAGAAACATCATGAACTTATGGATGAGTAGTGGCGTTTGTTGATGATATGATATGTGCTTAGTTGTCTGAGTAACAACGGATTGATGACCCTGACCATGATTTACCCCATGCCACAGCAGCTGCTACAATGGGGTAGATCTCCCAAAGGGGCTGAAGTGGTGGAAAAATTTCCAAACCTGGATGCCATGGCCAACAGCCCCAAAGCAATTGTTCCCGGTAGATCGCTGCCAAACCCGTGGTATACGCTGCGTCTGACCATCTGGTTGGAGAAGTGTCAGACAATCCTGGAAGGAACATGCTTTTACCATGCCAAGTGGTTAAGAAATCTCCCCCCCCCCCATGTGCAGGTCTGCTGTTGCTGAGGTGTCTAGGCACCTCCTCTGATGATCATGTTGGAAGTGTGGAAAAAAGGGGAAAGTACTCTGGATGTGAAAGCGTGGTCTTGTGGTATGATTGGCATGGCAAAATTAAGGAACCTGGTAGGGATTGTAGTTCCTTTTAGTTGTAAGTACTAAGCAGGAGGTAGTGATTGATTTAGTTGAGAATGTTCCCTATTTGTCTTGTGGTAACTTGCGTGTATGGATGCCGACTCAAGTCATATGCCCAGTAATGTGATGATAGTGTCTGCGCCTTCTGTTTCTTATGGGGTACTGGGACGCCCAAGTGGTCAACCAGACTAAGCTGCCATGAGGCTTCTAGTGAAAAATATGCTTTCTTTGAGCAACAAGAAGTCTTCTAGATAGTGTATGACTGTAATGCCTCTGGATATGTTATCATAACCAGCACAGAGTATCTGCGAATATCGATAGTAGGTTAATCTGTAGCTCGAAAGTTGAGCAGGGAAAGGATTGCCCAATTTATGCCATGTAAGTGCCAGTGTGTAGGGTAGATGGTAGCTGTTTACTGCGTTGATGATATTGGTCTTACTTAACCAAGCTTTAACCCATGCTTGAGTGATAGCTGTAAAGGTAGATCAATGGTCTTGTATAGTAAGAAAAATCCTCGGAGGGTGAGGGAGTTGAGACTTGGGGTAGCGGAGGTGTGTGGTGCCAATAAGTCTATGGTTAGTCTTTGTTTAAGGGAAGATTCCTTGTGACAATACCAATGTGTTTGTGTTTGTGTTTGGTGCCATGCTGTAAATGGTGGAGATTGGAAGACCCCTCTGCAAATCTTGGCTATGAGTGTGTTTTCAGCCAATGGTTTTGTTGTGCTGACTGTAAGTGAGGGCATGCTATATTCCTTGAAGGTGTGTTTATGATACCTGTATGGGAGCCCTTTGAAGCTCCAGAGCTTTAGTAAATCTACTACAAGTCTGGAAGGGTGATGAGTCAGTAGTGTTGAAAATGCATTGGTGTGTACAGATGGTGAGTACGTTATTTGTAAGTTGTATTGGGCCACATGGTTTGTCATGTGCCCTGAACCATTTGAACATATATGCAACAGTCTATATGCAATGCAACTACTCATATCAATGGTCTCTGGTAGTTCAGAGGTGCTGGTACCTGGAGCCTGAGAGTGCTCGTCCATTTGTTTGGGACAGAATCCCTTCTGTATGGGTACCTGCACAAATAAACATCTCTACATATTCCAAATACCAACCCATCCAAGAGATGGTCAGTTCCCGATTTACCTGGAATCCCTGAATCTGACCATCACAGATACATCATCATACATATATATGCCTTGCTTCCCCAATGTGCTGGGATCATACGTGCAGGGTTAACATCTTGTGTGTCATAAGAATTGATTGTACCAGGTAACCGAGTTTCGGTTGGTGCTGGTTGTACAGTAACGTGAGGCCCAGCCTTGTGAGGGCTGTGGTGACCAACTCGAGATTGCCAGTCTGTCATAAAAATTTTTGGCTCATGAGTTTATGAGTGAGGCTAGCATAGCCTGGGTGTCACCTGAGTTGATGTAGCTGGGCCTTCCCCTGCCTCCGTGTTGTCCGTTGATGTATGGAGGAGTTTGAATAACTCTGCTTTCCTTGCTGTAGCAGGGTAGGGGATTTGTCACCTCCTTAGGTCGGTGGTAATGTGTGGGATCGTCCAGGATCTGATTGCTGCAGGACTAGCAACATCTCCTCTGCTTGAAGGTGTATCAATTCTAGCCTGGGTGCTAGGAAGAGGTGATTCTTCACCATCTTTTGGAGAAATACTTAAATAACAATAAAGATTGCAATTATTTGTACCCAGGGTTCTTGTACTGGCTTGCTAGCTAAGCCGTAAGGCGAAACAATTAGGCTTGGTGTTTTTTGGTGACTGGTGAGGCCCTGCTAGTTGCCAAGTGGCTTGAGAGGCTCTATCTATGCTTGGCGCGAGGGGATTTTGTGTGGCCACCGAACATTGTGGCAGGATGTTGGCCTCTCGGTGACAGTAACCAGAAAATAGGAAGGGGAGTGACAGGTGAGGCCCTCTCTATGATACAATGCGAGGCGGCTAGCTCACGAGTGGCCCGAGGGGTGTATGCCTCCGAGTGTGAGGCGGGGTGTTGGCCTCGCGGGACCACTAACCGAAGCATAATGCAGAGAAAAAAGGGGGTAATACCTATTGGGCCCTAGAACCCTAATTGCCAGTACACTATTACTATTCCAGGGAAGGTAAGAGATGGATAACTACGTGAGCAGGTGTATGTACCTGGTAGTATGGTATTGAACCTGACAATCCGTATAGGTTTTTTAGTAGTAACTGTAACCTGAATGGATAAAACCGTATGGCATAAGGAAATATGGCATAGACCAAGCTTATCTTAATACGTACAGTATATGTGAAAAGTAAAGTGCCATGATGTGTAAATATTAAACATCGTAGCCATACTGGTTAAATATGTATTAATCTTAACCCATTAAGTGCCGTATGTACAAGTGAAAATGTGGTCTGTCCCCACCTTGTATGTTGTATGTCCCCTTGCTAGGGGAAAGTCTGTTGCGTGAGCAGCGTGCTGTGAAAAATGTATGTGAACTATATTACCAGTTACGTATATACAGACGCGTCTGCTACTGTGTAATAATATATGTATTTATACCTGATGTTGATATAGTGCTTGCTATGTGAATTGTTGTATGTCTTATTGAATGGTAGGGGTCAGTGAACATGGTGTTGCAAAATGCAAGTGCACTGGAGATCTGCCGAGTGCCCTATAGGTGGCAGTATAGTTGGATACTGATTGGTATGTGAAATGTTGTTTGTCTGTTGACCTATAGGTGTAAGTGTTTTGGTGTTTGTAAAACCCCATGAAAATTGTCAATGTACTTGACAGACCTGTAGGTGGCAGTGTTGATAGAACCACTGTTGGTCTTGATGTGAAATGTAAATTATTGTGAATTAAACCTGAATTTGAGCCCGTGCTGGAGTTTCATTTATGGTTTATGGTTATGTTTAACCCCGTAAGGACCAAACTTCTGGAATAAAAGGGAATCATGACACGTCACACATGTCTTGTGTCCTTAAGGGGTTAAAACAATCTTATGTGTAATTTATATTGGCTGGTAAATTGTATATGACATGTGAAGACAGTTTTGCTGTTGACCAGTAGGGGTCATAAATGCTGATTGTATGGTAAAAATACCCTTTAACCCCTTAAGGACCAAACTTCTGGAATAAAAGGGAATAATGACATGTCACACATGTCATGTGTCCCTAAGGGGTTAATCCTACCGTATGACAGATAGGAGTCAGTATAAAAGCGAAAATGCTGTAGTTAGTTTGTTTGCTTATGAAGTGAAATAAAGTCTGAGAAGACTGTAGTATACCGATTGACCGGTAGGTGTAAGTGTGTAGGTAAAAATGCAGTGGTTTATTGTTTTGTACACGAAAAGCAATAATGTCTAAGAAGCCTGTAGTACACCGAATGACTGATAGGGGTCAGTATGTAGGTGAAAAATGCAGTGGTTTGTTGGTTTGTACATAAAATGCAATAATGTCTGAGAAGCCTGTAGTACACAGAATGACTGGTAGGTGTCAGTGTGTAGGTGAAAATGCAGTGGTTTATTGTTTTGTACATGAAAAGCAGTAATGTCTAAGAAGCCTGTAGCACACCGAATGACTGATAGGGGTCAGTGTGTAGGTGAAAAATTAAGTGGTTTGTTGGTTTGTACATGAAATGCAATAATGTCTGAGAAGCCTGCAGTACACAGAATGACCGGTAGGGGTCAGTGTGTAGGCGCAAATGCAGTGGTTCGTTGATTTGTACATGAAATGCGATAATGTCTAAGAAGCCTGTAGTCCACCGAAAGACCAGTAGGGGTCAGTGTGTAGGTGAAAATGCAGTGGTTTATTGGTTTGTACATGAAAATGCAAACAACGCCTAAGAAGCCTGTAGTACACCGAATGACCAATAGGGGTCAGTGTGTAGGTGAAAAATGCGGTGGTTCGTTGGTTTGTACATGAAATGCAATAATGTCTGAGAAGCCTGTAGTACACCGAATGACCGGTAGGGGTCAGTGTGTAGGCAAAGATGCAGTGGTTCGTTGGTTTGTACATGAAATGCGATAATGTCTAAGAAGTCTGTAGTACACCCAAAGACCAGTAGGGGGTTTAAACGAATGATATGCATGAACATGCAATGGTTTTAGAACAGACAGACAAAATGCAGCAGTAAAGTGAGGACCTGACCCTTGCATGGTGCCGTGGGACTGATGCCTGGCGTAACGGGTAGGTCAACTTACAGTTTGTGAGTCACTTGGACACCATCCACAGCGATAGATTGAAGAAAGAAGGTGGTAGGCCGGAAAAGTCTGTGGCTGGATTCCTGACACAGCTCAGCTTAGAAAACCTCATGGAGTAATCAGGTAAAATGGCGTCTGGATGACCCGGAAGTAGAAATCATTCTGATGCTGACCTCAAGCTATATGAGTCAGGTAAGGGGTGTCCCTTATATAGGGGAGTGAATTAATTTAAGCCCCTCCCACAAATACAGGCAAAACTGCCTTAATACATACGTATAATTACAATGATCAATAAATAAAATAATAAAATAAAGAAATAAAATATTTTAAAAAAATAAAAATAAATTATATATACATATGTAATTGTATTCTAAGTGTATTTTGTTATTAATATATATATATTAATAACAAAATACACTTAGAATGAAATTACATATGTGTATATATATTTAACAAAATACACTTAGAATGACATTATATATATATATAAAATAAAAATAACCGCAAATATATATAGATAAATACATATAATTACATTAATGATTACATAAGTATACACGTAGAATTTAAATACATATATATGTATATATATTAAAATTCTACATGTATATTTAAGTAATCTTTTAGCATAATTATGTGATTTTATTAATTAAAATTTGATTGACATGCCTGACAACCCAGGCAGAACGTGCAGAGAATTTAATTCGCAAGCACTTTATATAACCCTGTAACTCTCCAAGACACCATAAACCATGTACATAGGGGGTACTGTTTTACTCAGGAGACTTGCCGAACACAAATATTAGTGTTTCAAACTGGTAAATTGTATTACAACGATGATATTTTTAGTGAAAGTTGTTTTTTTGCATTTTTCATACCTGAACGGCACTTTTGCTGACGATATTGTTGTAATGCGTTTTACTGTTTTTAAACACTAATGTTTGTGTTCAGTGAAGTCTTCCAAGTATAACAGTACCCCTTATGTACAGGTTTTATGGTGTTTTGGAAAGTTACAGAGTCATATATAAGGCATGCATTTTTACATTTTTTCACATTGAAATTTGTCAGTTTGGTAATGTTGCCTTTGAGACCAATGGTAGCCCAGGAATTAGAATTACCCCCCATGATGGCATACCATTTGCAAAAGTAGGGAACCCAAGGTATTGCAAGTGGGGTATGTCCAGTCTTTTTTAGAAACAACTTAGTCACAAACACTGGCCAAATATAATTTTTTTGCTTTTTTCACACAAAAACAAATGTGAACGCTAACTTTGGCCAGTATTTGTGACAAAGTGGCTACTACAAAAGACTGGACATACCCCACTTGCAATACCTTGGGTTGTCTACTTTTGCAAATAGTATGCCATCATGGGGGTAATTCTCATTCAAGGGCTACCATACGGTATCGAAGGTTAACATTACTAATCTGTTAACATTACTAATCTAAATTTAAATGTGAAAAAAAAAAACGTAAAAATGGAATGTGCTATATTTGACCCTGTAACTTTAAAAAACACCGTAAAATCTGTTAATGGGGGGTACTGTGGTACTCGTGAGACATTGCTGAATACAAGTATGTGCATTTTACTGCATTAAAAGCGAACAGTACTATGACATTTACAGCTAAAATGTCAGATGGCACCACACATTTTTTTTAAATCTTCATTTCTCACAGTTTTTTTTATGTTATTCATAATAAATTATGTTTCATATATGAATAATTCATGTGTACTACTGACTTTGTCCTGAAGGGGTTAATAAATAGCACTAGCACATTCTTTGTCTGGACATTCAGTAGCTTACATCATGAATACTTAGGCAGATCAATGTAATGGTTTCAGAACTTACTACCATTTCCTGCTGTACCTGCTGTACCTGCTGTATCCGTCAGCCCACACAGTTACTGGATGTCAAAGAGGACAAATTCAATGTTTTCTCATAGAAATTTCAAAAATGTGATAATGGCATGATGAAGCCCAGAGATTAATAAACCTTCCCATAAAGACTAGCTCCATATAAAGCATGTAATGATTCATATTATATATTAATGGTTTAATACGACTCTAACTTATTATTTATGAAGGAGTGAAATTAAAATGGCCTTTCTATTTGTCTTACATCAGTATCGCCTCTCTATCTATATATGTAAGCTCTCTGTCTGTGTATGTAAGCTCTCTGTCTGTGTATGTAAGCTCTCTGTCTGTGTATGTAAGATCTCTGTCTATGTATGTAAGCTCTCTGTCTGTGTGTGTAAGCTCTCTGTCTATGTATGTAAGCTCTCTGTCTGTGTATGTAAGCTCTCTGTCTGTGTATATAAGCTCTCTGTCTATGTATGTAAGCTCTCTGTCTGTGCGTGTAAGATCTCTGTCTATATATGTAAGCTGTCTGTCTGTGCATGTAAGCTCTCTATCTATATCTGTAAGCTCTCTGTCTGTGTATGTAAGCTCTCTGTCAGTGTATGTAAGCTCTCTATCTATATATGTAAGCTCTCTGTCTGTGTATGTAAGCTCTCTGTCTATATATGTAAGCTCTCTGTCTATGTATGTAAGCTCTCTGTCTGTGCATGTAAGATCTCTGTCTATATATGTAAGCTGTCTGTCTGTGCATGTAAGCTCTCTATCTATATATGTAAGCTCTCTGTCTGTGTATGTAAGCTCTCTGTCAGTGAATGTAAGCTCTCTGTCTATGTATGTAAGCTCTCTGTCTATGTATGTAAGCTGTGCATGTAATATCTCTGTCTATAGATATAAGCTCTCTGTCTGTGTGTGTAAGCTCTCTGTCTATATATGTAAGCTCTCTGTCTGTGCATGAAAGATCTCTGTCTGTGTATGTAAGCTCTTTGTCTGTGTATGTAAGCTCTCTGTCTATATATATAAGCTCTCTGTCTATATATATGTAAGCTCTCTGTCTGTGTATGTAAGCTCTCTGTCTATGTATGTAAGCTCTTTGTCTGTGTATGTAAGCTCTCTGTCTATATATATAAGCTCTCTGTCTATATATATATATGTAAGCTCTCTGTATGTGTATGTAAGCTCTCTGTCTATGTATGTAAGCTCTCTGTCTGTGTGTGTAAGCTCTCTCTCTGTGTATGTAAGCTCTCTGTCTATGTATGTAAGCTCTCTGTCTATATATATATAAGCTCTCTGTCTGTGTATGTAAGCTCTCTGTCTATGTATGTAAGCTCTCTGTCTATATATGTAAGCTCTCTGTCTGTGTATGTAAGCTCTCTGTCTATATATGTAAGCTCTCTGTCTGTGTATGTAAGATCTCTGTCTATGCATGTAAGATCTCTGTCTATATATGTAAGCTGTTTGTCTGTGCATGTAAGCTCTCTATCTATATATGTAAGCTCTCTGTCTGTGTATGTAAGCTCTCTGTCAGTGTATGTAAGCTCTCTGTCTATGTATGTAAGCTCTCTGTCTATGTATGTAAGCTGTGCATGTAATATCTCTGTCTATAGATATAAGCTCTCTGTCTGTGTGTGTAAGCTCTCTGTCTATATATGTAAGCTCTCTGTCTGTGCATGAAAGATCTCTGTCTGTGTATGTAAGCTCTTTGTCTGTGTATGTAAGCTCTCTGTCTATATATATAAGCTCTCTGTCTATATATATGTAAGCTCTCTGTCTGTGTATGTAAGCTCTCTGTCTATGTATGTAAGCTCTTTGTCTGTGTATGTAAGCTCTCTGTCTATATATATAAGCTCTCTGTCTATATATATATATATGTAAGCTCTCTGTATGTGTATGTAAGCTCTCTGTCTATGTATGTAAGCTCTCTGTCTGTGTGTGTAAGCTCTCTCTCTGTGTATGTAAGCTCTCTGTCTATGTATGTAAGCTCTCTGTCTATATATATAAGCTCTCTGTCTGTGTATGTAAGCTCTCTGTCTATGTATGTAAGCTCTCTGTCTATATATGTAAGCTCTCTGTCTGTGTATGTAAGCTCTCTGTCTATATATGTAAGCTCTCTGTCTGTGCATGTAATATCTCTGTCTATAGATATACGCTCTCTGTCTGTGTGTGTAAGCTCTCTGTCTATATATGTAAGCTCTCTGTCTGTGCATGTAAGATCTCTGTCTGTGTATGTAAGCTCTTTGTCTGTGTATGTAAGCTCTCTGTCTATATATATAAGCTCTCTGTCTATATATGTAAGCTCTCTGTCTGTGTATGTAAGCTATCTGTCGGTGTATATAAGCTCTCTGTATATGTAAGCTATCTGTCTATATATGTAAGCTCTCTTTCTGTGCATGTAATATTTCTGTCTCTATATATAAGCTCTCTGTCTGTGTGTGTAAGCTCTCTGTCTGTGTATGTAAGATCTTTGTCTATATATATAAGCTCTCTTTCTGTGTATGTAAGCCCTATGTTTGTGTATGTGTGTATGTAAGCTCTCTGTCTATGTATGTAAGCTTTATGTCTATATATGTAAGCTCTCTGTCTGTATATGTAAGCTCTCTGTCTATATATGTAAGCTCTCTGTCTGTGCATGTAATATCTCTGTCTATAGATATAAGCTCTCTGTCTGTGTGTGTAAGCTCTCTGCCTATATATGTAAGATCTCTGTCTGTGTATGTAAGCTCTTTGTCTGTGTATGTAAGCTCTCTGTCTATATATATAAGCTCTCTGTCTAGATATATGTAAGCTCTCTGTCTGTGTATGTAAGCTCTCTGTCTATGTATGTAAGCTCTCTGTCTGTGTGTGTAAGCGCTCTCTCTGTGTATGTAAGCTCTCTGTCTATGTATGTAAGCTCTCTGTCTATATATATAAGCTCTCTGTCTGTGTATGTAAGCTCTCTGTCTATGTATGTAAGCTCTCTGTCTATATATGTAAGCTCTCTGTCTGTGTATGTAAGCTCTCTGTCTATATATGTAAGCTCTCTGTATATGTAAGCTCTCTGTCTATATATGTAAGCTCTCTGTATATGTAAGCCCTCTGTCTATATATGTAAGCTGTGTATGTAAGCTCTCTGTCTGTGTATGTAAGCTCTCTGTCAGTGTATGTAAGCTCTCTGTCTATATATGTAAGCTCTCTGTCTATGTACGTAAGCTCTCTGTCTATATATGTAAGCTCTCTGTCTGTGCATGTAATATCTCTGTCTATAGATATAAGCTCTCTGTCTGTGTGTGTAAGCTCTCTGTCTATTTATGTAAGCTCTCTGTCTGTGCATGAAAGATCTCTGTCTGTGTATGTAAGCTCTTTGTCTGTGTATGTAAGCTCTCTGTCTATATATATAAGCTCTCTGTCTATATATATGTAAGCTCTCTGTCTGTGTATGTAAGCTCTCTGTCTGTGTGTGTAAGCTCTCTGTCTGTGTATGTAAGCTCTCTGTCTATGTATGTAAGCTCTCTGTCTGTGTATGTAAGCTCTCTGTCTATGTATGTAAGCTCTCTGTCTGTGCATGTAAATATATGTAAGCTGTCTGTCTGTGCATGTAAGCTCTCTGTCTATATATGTAAGCTCTCTGTCTGTGTATGTAAGCTCTCTGTCAGTGTATGTAAGCTCTCTGTCTATATATGTAAGCTCTCTGTATATGTATGTAAGCTCTCTGTCTGTGCATGTAATATCTCTGTCTATAGATATAAGCTCTCTGTCTGTGTGTGTAAGCTCTCTGTCTATATATGTAAGCTCTCTGTCTGTGCATGAAAGATCTCTGTCTGTGTATGTAAGCTCTTTGTCTGTGTATGTAAGCTCTCTGTCTATATATATAAGCTATATATATATGTAAGCTCTCTGTCTGTGTGTGTAAGCTCTCTGTCTGTGTATGTAAGCTCTCTGTCTATGTATGTAAGCTCTCTGTCTGTGTATGTAAGCTCTCTGTCTATGTATGTAAGCTCTCTGTCTGTGCATGTAAATATATGTAAGCTGTCTGTCTGTGCATGTAAGCTCTCTGTCTATATATGTAAGCTCTCTGTCTGTGTATGTAAGCTCTCTGTCAGTGTATGTAAGCTCTCTGTCTATATATGTAAGCTCTCTGTCTATGTATGTAAGCTCTCTGTCTGTGCATGTAATATCTCTGTCTATAGATATAAGCTCTCTGTCTGTGTGTGTAAGCTCTCTGTCTATATATGTAAGCTCTCTGTCTGTGCATGAAAGATCTCTGTCTGTGTATGTAAGCTCTTTGTCTGTGTATGTAAGCTCTCTGTCTATATATATAAGCTATATATATATGTAAGCTCTCTGTCTGTGTGTGTAAGCTCTCTGTCTGTGTATGTAAGCTCTCTGTCTATGTATGTAAGCTCTCTGTCTGTGTATGTAAGCTCTCTGTCTATGTATGTAAGCTCTCTGTCTGTGCATGTAAATATATGTAAGCTGTCTGTCTGTGCATGTAAGCTCTCTGTCTATATATGTAAGCTCTCTGTCTGTGTATGTAAGCTCTCTGTCAGTGTATGTAAGCTCTCTGTCTATATATGTAAGCTCTCTGTCTATGTATGTAAGCTCTCTGTCTGTGCATGTAATATCTCTGTCTATAGATATAAGCTCTCTGTCTGTGTGTGTAAGCTCTCTGTCTATATATGTAAGCTATCTGTCTATATATGTAAGCTCTCTGTCTGTGCATGAAAGATCTCTGTCTGTGTATGTAAGCTCTCTCTGTGTGTGTGTATGTAAGCTATCTGTCTATATATGTAAGCTCTCTTTCTGTCCATGTAATATTTCTGTCTCTATATATAAGCTCTCTGTCTGTGTGTGTAAGCTCTCTGTCTATATATGTAAGCTATCTGTCTATATATGTAAGCTCTCTGTCTGTGCATGAAAGATCTCTGTCTGTGTATGTAAGCTCTCTCTGTGTGTGTGTATGTAAGCTATCTGTCTATATATGTAAGCTCTCTTTCTGTGCATGTAATATTTCTGTCTCTATATATAAGCTCTCTGTCTGTGTGTGTAAGCTCTCTGTCTATATATGTAAGCTATATGTCTATATATGTAAGCTCTCTGTCTGTGCATGAAAGATCTCTGTCTGTGTATGTAAGCTCTCTCTGTGTGTGTGTATGTAAGCTATCTGTCTATATATGTAAGCTCTCTTTCTGTGCATGTAATATTTCTGTCTCTATATATAAGCTCTCTGTCTGTGTGTGTAAGCTCTCTGTCTATATATGTAAGCTATCTGTCTATATATGTAAGCTCTCTGTCTGTGCATGTAAGATCTCTGTCTGTGTATGTAAGCTCTCTGTCTGTGTGTATGTAAAGCTATTCGTCTATATATGTAAGCTCTCTTCTGTGCATGTAATATTTCTGTTCCCTATATATAAGCTCTTCGTCTGTGTGTAAGCTCTCTGTCTATATATATGCTTATCTGTCTATATATGTAAGCTCTCTGTCTGTGCATGAAAGATTCTGTTCGTGTATGCTCTCTCTGTGTGTGTGTGTATGTGTGTTACCTGTCTTATATATATGTGTTTCTTTCTGTGCATGTAATATTTCTGTCTCTATATATAAGCTCTCTGTCTGTGTGTGTAAGCTCTCTGTCTATATATGTAAGCTATCTGTCTATATATGTAAGCTCTCTGTCTGTGCATGAAAGATCTCTGTCTGTGTATGTAAGCTCTTTGTCTGTGTATGTAAGCTCTCTGTCTATATATATAAGCTCTCTGTCTATATATATGTAAGCTCTCTGTCTGTGTATGTAAGCTCTCTGTCTATGTATGTAAGCTGTCTGTCTGTGCATGTAAGCTCTCTGTCTATATATGTAAGCTCTCTGTCTGTGTATGTAAGCTCTCTATCAGTGTATGTAAGCTCTCTGTCTATATATGTAAGCTCTCTGTCTATGTATTTAAGCTCTCTGTCTGTGCATGTCATATCTCTGTCTTTAGATATAAGCTCTCTGTCTGTGTGTGTAAGCTCTCTGTCTATATATGTAAGCTCTCTGTCTGTGCATGAAAGATCTCTGTCTGTATATGTAAGCTCTCTGTCTGTGTATGTAAGCTCTCTGTCTATGTATGTAAGCTCTCTGTCTGTGTGTGTAAGCTCTCTCTCTGTGTATGTAAGCTCTCTGTCTATGTATGTAAGCTCTCTGTCTGTGTATGTAAGCTCTCTGTCTGTGTGTGTAAGCTCTCTGTCTATGTATGTAAGCTCTCTGTCTGTGTATGTAAGCTCTCTGTCTGTGTATGTAAGCTCTCTGTCTGTGCATGTAAGATCTCTGTCTATATATGTAAGCTCTCTGTCTGTGTATGTAAGCTCTCTGTCAGTGTATGTAAGCTCTCTGTCTATGTATGTAAGCTCTCTGTCTATGTATGTAAGCTGTGCATGTAATATCTCTGTCTATAGATATAAGCTCTCTGTCTGTGTGTGTAAGCTCTCTGTCTATATATGTAAGCTCTCTGTCTGTGCATGAAAGATCTCTGTCTGTGTATGTAAGCTCTTTGTCTGTGTATGTAAGCTCTCTGTCTATATATGTAAGCTCTCTGTCTGTGCATGTAATATCTCTGTCTATAGATATAAGCTCTCTGTCTGTATGTGTAAGCTCTCTGTCTATATATGTAAGCTCTCTGTCTGTGCATGAAAGATCTCTGTCTGTGTATGTAAGCTCTTTGTCTGTGTATGTAAGCTCTCTGTCTATATATATATGTAAGCTCTCTGTATGTGTATGTAAGCTCTCTGTCTATGTATGTAAGCTCTCTGTCTGTGTGTGTAAGCTCTCTCTCTGTGTATGTAAGCTCTCTGTCTATGTATGTAAGCTCTCTGTCTATATATATAAGCTCTCTGTCTGTGTATGTAAGCTCTCTGTCTATGTAAGCTCTCTGTCTGTGCATGTAATATCTCTGTCTATAGATATAAGCTCTCTGTCTGTGTGTGTAAGCTCTCTGTCTATATATGTAAGCTCTCTGTCTGTGCATGTAAGATCTCTGTCTGTGTATGTAAGCTCTCTGTCTGTGTATGTAAGCTCTCTGTCTATGTATGTAAGCTCTCTGTCTGTGTATGTAAGCTCTCTGTCTATATATGTAAGCTCTCTGTCTGTGTATGTAAGCTATCTGTCTGTGTATGTAAGCTCTCTGTATATGTAAGCTCTCTGTCTATATATGTAAGCTCTCTCTGTGTGTGTGTATGTAAGCTATCTGTCTATATATGTAAGCTCTCTTTCTGTGCATGTAATATTTCTGTCTCTATATATAAGCTCTCTGTCTGTGTGTGTAAGCTCTCTGTCTGTGTATGTAAGATCTTTGTCTATATATATAAGCTCTCTCTCTGTGTATGTAAGCTCTATGTTTGTGTATGTGTGTATGTAAGCTCTCTGTCTATGTATGTAAGCGTTATGTCTATATATGTAAGCTCTCTGTCTGTATATGTAAGCGCTCTGTCTATATATGTAAGCTCTCTGTCTGTGCATGTAATATCTCTGTCTATAGATATAAGCTCTCTGTCTGTGTGTGTAAGCTCTCTGTCTATATATGTAAGCTATCTGTCTGTGCATGAAAGATCTCTGTCTGTGTATGTAAGCTCTTTGTCTGTGTATGTAAGCTCTCTGTCTATATATATAAGCTCTCTGTCTAGATATATATAAGCTCTCTGTCTGTGTATGTAAGCTCTCTGTCTATGTATGTAAGCTCTCTGTCTATATATGTAAGCTCTCTGTCTGTGTGTGTAAGCTCTCTGTCTATATATGTAAGCTCTCTGTCTGTGTATGTAAGCTCTCTGTCTATGTATGTAAGCTCTCTGTCTATATATGTAAGCTCTCTGTCTGTGTGTGTAAGCTCTCTGTCTATATATGTAAGCTCTCTGTTTGTGCATATAAGATCTCTGTCTGTGTATGTAAGCTCTTTGTCTGTGTATGTAAGCTCTCTGTCTGTGTATGTAAGATCTCTGTCTATATATGTAAGCTCTCTGTCTGTGCATGTAATATCTCTGTCTATATATGTAAGCTCTCTGTCAGTGTATGTAAGCTCTCTGTCTATATATATAAGCTCTCTGTCTGTGCATGTAATATCTCTGTCTATATATGTAAGCTCTCTGTCTGTGTATGTAAGCTCTCTGTCTGTGTATGTAAGCTCTCTGTCTATATATGTAAGCTATCTGTCTGTGTATGTAAGCTCTCTGTCTATGTATGTAAGCTCTCTGTCTATATATATAAGCTCTCTGTCTGGGTATGTAAGCTCTCTGTGTGTGTTTATTCCATCTGTAGTTTTAACTGCCTGCTGCCTGTGTAAATGTTTGCCATCTCTCTGCCTACATTTCTGCCTTCTCATCTGTCTGTGGCTTCATGTATCTGTCTTTAGTGACATCTGTCATCACTATCCACTATTCTCAAACAGTAGGGCAAAAAACATCAGTTCTTCTGAAACACATAGGAAGAAAAATAAAAGCTATGACTGTGCCACACAATTTCAGCCAGGTTTGCAATGCCAATTCTGAATTGCCAAAATGAAACTATTGTATGTCTCGATTAAAAAAAAATAGGAAGTGAGAGAACTGTGGAATCACAGAATCATCGTTTTCATTTTGACATCAAAGTATGAAAGGATATAGTCAGTTGGCGATTGACCACCCACTTCCCCCTAAGGAGAACAAAGCTTTCCACAGTCTGTATCATCAGTTAATGTCCTTCAAAACAAAAACTACACCCTAGCAGCATCAGGAGTCATTAATTGGAAAAAAGATGATTTTTGAAAAGATTAGAGGATGGGACGGCTGAGTTAGTAATCAGTTACCCACTGACTTTTCCAGCCCTGCCTCGCTCAGTTTGTGGTTTCTACTACATCTCAGATGAAGTTGGTAAAAGATGATGACAGTGCCCTGTTTTTTCCCCCACACTATAAGACGGTCAATAACGCTACAGACTGGATGTGGAAATTTTTATTTGTAGGTGGTAGGGGAGAGTGGGTTGTCAATTGCCCATAACCTCTAATTTTTTTCCTGAGAAAATGCAATGACCATCCTTTATTGAGGAAAAAGGCACCCCAAGACTCAGGCAGGCAGGGCAAAACCCCAGTGAAAAAAGAGGAAGCAGCAGCAGGAGTAATTTATTTATTTATTTATTTTTATAAAGTCGGTGAATATGGGGGTGATTACCATTATCACATTGTACAATACTATTATTTTCTAAAAAGAGTTAAAGATCTGCCACACTCCATTAAGCAGGGTTGCACGTATGCAGTAACACTGCAGCTACACACTGTATGTTACTGAGGGAGGAAACTTACAATTTCCAAAGTGCAAGCAGTGGCACAGAATGACACTGCAAATCAAATAATTCATCTCTTACTAGAAGTAAAAAAAAAAAAACTATGGATAAAAAAATTCTAAATCAGCAAATTAAAGTGGTTGTAAGTAGCACTAGTAAAAGAAAGTTTTTTTTTTTGTTTGTTTTTTAACTCCCCACATGATGAGGAGTGTGACTGTTCATGTGCAACCTGTTTCTGTCGAATACTGGCACTATCCTCATCATCCCCCCGTTCTACCTATGGATGTGGTGGCAGTAGGGAAGGAGGTACTACTGGCAGTACATTGTGTTTCTTCCCTCAGTAGTACAGACTCTGGCATTAGGGAGATGACCCTTTATTCACTCCCTGCTCACTTTCTTGCCACATAACTTGCACTTTGCAAGTTTGCCTTTTTGTTGAAGATGCAGGTTGATTTGCATTGATGAATGACCAAAATGCCTGACAAGTGCAATATTCTATTTGCCACTCAGAGTGTTCTCTCTTGCCCCTGGCAGTAGTATCTGCTAGATAAGCATCAAGCTGAAGCTAGTCTCACACTAGAATCAATGACCCTTACAGTGTTGTGCAGGGGAACATAGGTTCTACTTACCTGAAGCTGTCAGTCACGTCTGCCACCAAGACCATCTGGTAAATTCTCTTCAGCTTCCATCTTAACCTGCCTGTAGCCCACACCAGTGCTGTACAGTGATGTTTATGGAGGCTCCTGAAAGAGCAATGCCTTTTTTCTCACAGCCATCACTAGTGATGGATGAAACAAATGGCAAAACTTGACAGTGGTAACTCTACCGTTGTGTCAAGTTTTGTCAGGTATAGGAAAAATTCATAGAACAATATGGTTCCTCTTTTGTCTTCTGATATGTTATGATGAACTGGACACTCATTCAGAACGGCAGAGTAGGCACCTGCTTACCCTACATGGCAGGTGCCTAACTTGCCATTATACAACAGGCTGTGGGGGGGGGGGAAGCAGCAGCTAGGCAGCACTGACGCGTTTCCATTTCCTCTTTGCTCCCTTGCGTGCCCTCTATATTGATGCTGGGAGTTGGATTATGACATCACTCCTCCCCCGGCATCAATACAGAGGGCACGAGAGGGCCCAGAGAGAAAATGGAAGATCCATTCCCCACTGTGTGTATCTGTGTGTGACTCTGTGTGTCTGTGTAAAAGGAATGATCTAGCCACAACACTAAATTAATCAAATTAAGATGTATTCTTATTTTTATACAAAGTGGACCCAACAACATTTCAACACCTACAGTTTCTTTGAAAAGCTGAGGATCCAACTAACACCACAATGTTTAATTATCCTCTTAATTATATCAATTAATGCACAAGGGATCACCATTCTTGGGGCAGGTAAACAAGTAGAGAAATTTAACTGTTTACATGACATAATAAAAAGAAATATTGTTTGCTAGAGATAATGCGATTGAAACATATATTGCCTTATGTTCAAAATAAAGTCTTCAAAAAGAATCATTATACAAAAAATAGCCCCAACCTTTCTGCTGAGGAGCGTCTGGCACCCAAGGTTTTGGAGTCAAACAAGTCAATTACCATCAAAACCAGGGCTATTGTGATTCTGAATACTTAGGATTATGTTTCAGAGATTTTGAAACAACTTGATGACACAGTAACATTTTCTATGGTGTCAATATGTTTAAATCTTGCAACATATTGCCAACATTGTGTGTTATGATGGCTCATGCCTCATGATGAAGGTTTCATAGATTCTAACCTAGCTTCATTGCCCAAAATCCATAAATCCCTCACAAATCCTGCTGACAGACCCATCTCTGATGAACTCACTATTAACAGACTAACATGAGGAGTCCCCTAGTTTATTTTTCCAGTTAACTGAACACAATACTTTTCCCATTGGTTTGGTATTTTGGTTTGACCGAACCCTGGCTCGTTAACCTCAAAAGAAACACTTAACCTCTTAAGGACACAGTTTCAGAAATAAAAGGGAATCATGATAGAATATTTCCATCATGTGTCCTTAAGGGGTTAACTAAAGTGCTTTCTCTGGGTGGCCGCCATTTGTATAACCGAAAACAAGTGCTTCAGGAAATGGCGGCCATTTTGTTTGCTGAACGCAGGCAGAAGTACTTTCTCATAGAGTAAGAGGAACTCTAGTTCGAATACTTGACCGTGTCAACCCCAGCGAAAATCGTAGCGCTATCTACTCTATTCCCAGACAAGCCAGGAGAGTGCTATTCGGTGAACAGACACTCCCAAATGAAGAGAACATTTGCTAACTATGAGCCAGAGGGAACCTTCATTTGTTTTCGTATGGGAACTCCTGAAAGGTCGGTCAAAACTTTACCCCAGTGGTGATTTGGCTGGAATATATGCATCTGAGCACTATTTGGACAACTTGGGTGCTCAGATCCAGGCTATCCGAGGAAATAATACGTGTAGGGGTTCCTATTGAAATTATATGTATTTTGAGGTGTTTTGTGTCATATTTTGTACCTCTAGTGCCTGGGAGATAATTAGTTTAAGCCAAAGCAAACTCTCTTATCTCCCAGACACAGAGATGCCTGGGCAGGCTTACTGTTGTTATGAATTGAGAGAACATGCTGAGGGTCTGTCTATATAAACAGGCAACTTGGCTGTAATACAACTGTTCGTACTCGACTGATGTTTGGGTATGCAAGAGTAATCACTGCATCACTACGGGACCTGAGAGAATCTACAGCGGAGGTACCACTCAGGATACAGACGCTCTGTTACACCATCTTTGCAGGGGTTGTTGCTGTTTTCTCTCCCTTGTCAATTTTTCTTGATAAAGTATTTTTCTTCATGCCTTCTTAGGGTTATGTCTTATTTTAAAGACACTAGTGATTATTTGATCAAAGTCACCGATATGAATATTGACAACAATGATATCTTGGTCAGTTTTGACATCTGCATTATCTATACCTTGATTCCAAACACAGAAGGTACACAGGCAATGTCCAATGCTTTAGATTCTATGTCCCTTGACAGTGCTCAAAAGGAATTCCTTTTGGAACTCTTACGTACAGTGTTGGAAAGGAATTACTTTTGTTTTGATAAAAAATTTAATTTATGAAACCAGGGGGAATGCGATTGGCTCGAACGTGGTACCCACTTTAACAATATTTACATGGACTTTTTTGAACAAAGTGTAATCTATCTACAGCCATCTTTTTGTGCCATGTACGTTATTGGTTTAGTTATATTGACAATATTATGGCGGTATGGAGTGGAACGTTCGAGTCCTTGAACATTTTTCACAGCGAGTTGAATTTGCTTTCTGAAAAGGTAAAATTCACTATGGTACATGATCAATTTAGCATTAACTTTCTCGATACAACTGTATACAAAAAGGGTTTGATTCTTGTAACAAACTTGTTTGTTGAACCAACAGACAGAAATATACTCTTGTGTTTTGAGAGTGCTCATCCCTCTCAATTACTTTTTGCCCTTAAACAGATTATGAAAGATAGTGATATCTGAGATTTACTAATATGAGTAATAGATTTTTGAAGAGAGGTTTTTAGTTTTTTTCTTTTATTTGTTCTATCCTAAGGAATTATAATGCATTGTTTTTTCTATTATTTTTTTCATGTAAAGAGTTAATTTTCTCTACTCGTTTACCTACCCCAAGTTGGGTGGTTCCTTGTGCATTAATTAATGTAATTAAGGAGGTATTTAAACATTGAGGAGTTAGTTGGAATCTTAGCTTGACAAAGACACTGTATGTGTTGAAACGTTGCTTTGTCCACTTTTGGGTGGAATAAATCTTAATTTGACTAACTTAATGTTGCGCTTCCATCATTCTTTTTACTTTGTGAAGGTGATTGAGGATTAGCCTTTACTATACTGTACAGGAAGGGTGCTGGTTCTTAGACACCCTTCCGAATGTGCCAAAGTGCAGAACCGAACCAAATTGCTGAACTGCCGAATTTCCGAAGTGCCGAAGTGCTTCGGATTTCTTAAAAGTGGCAAAACAGGAGAGGGAGGGAAAATTATGGGAATAATGACAGAAATCTAACCCTATCAATAACCCTAACCCTAACCCAATCCCTAACTCTAACTGTAACGGTTACCCAGGTAGTAAGGGGGTATCAGCCGTTGGAGACGTCCTTTTCCTAGTAAGCTGCTGTGTAGTAATGGAGTTCTTATTCCTATCCACGAAATCCAAGGGTAG
Source organism: Pelobates cultripes (assembly GCA_933207985.1). Classification (NCBI taxonomy): domain Eukaryota; kingdom Metazoa; phylum Chordata; class Amphibia; order Anura; family Pelobatidae; genus Pelobates; species Pelobates cultripes. The sequence goes on from OW240917.1 coordinate 262,719,999, forward strand.
AGTCAGGCATACTGTAAACTGGAGCAGAGTAACGGTACAATAAATCCCCTTACAAGAACGAGACGAGGCTACGTTTTAAAGGGTCAAGCAGAACTGAGGTTTATTGACAGGGGTCTCCTTTTATGCAATGCTGCCCTGGAAAGGGCTACACCTTCATAATTATCACAATACCCAATCACAAACATGGTACAACCCACACGTCTCCTCCCCTCAGATAAACATTTAACATAATTATAACACACACAATTTTACCCAAGTTCTGGATGTACCCCAAAACCACGAAAATCTTGCCATCCACAGCTATCTTGACGTTCGCCGGAATCCCCATGCATAGTTTAATCTTTCTACCGAACGGCCGGCTGTTCGGTAGTTTCAGCACGAATCTACATTGTCATGGAGGTCTCAGCATTTTGGGTTGAATAATATTTACTCGAACACGCAATTTGGGCCAGAAACTCTCCAATCAAACACTACTTTACATATCCTTGAGTGGGGATTGTTCCACTTCATGCGCTGAATACCAGAGCTGGGATCTAGCTCTGGAGAGTGTGAGTACGGCTATTTTATTATTTTAGAATTTTATTCTTGCTGATATACTGTACCATTGGAGTTCCTGTTTTTGTTTCCCTTTCATATATTCCTCATTGGATTCGAGTACATCACTGTGAAGATTCCACTCCATTTGACGTCTCAGGATTTCCTGTTTCCTCAAAAGATCTCACCATTACGGACTCTTGATAAGTGTTTTGGACTATTGTTTTATTACTATTTTATATTTATCATTACCATTTTATATTTACTTCTATTATTTTATCTTATATTGTGTATATGTTTTACCATATATCTTAGGCGCACTCTTATCTCTTCTTTTTTATTTATTTTTACCTTTATATTTAGGGGATTATAGGGGATTCCCCTCTGAGAGGTGCTGCCTTCTTTATTTATTTGTGTGGCAGTAGTGCGCTGATTTTTTTCTTTTTTCGTCTCAGCGATGTTCGCCTGTTTGCGTATCTGTTTTTAGTTCCACACGATTGATGGCAAAACACCGCTGTTCATGCGTAAGATGGCTGTGAACACGTGCAAAGTCCCGAAATGGTGGCCACCTTTACACAAAGGATTTGTGCTGAACCATGCAAACGGCTGTGCCGGTCTGGGAGCTAAAGTATCACTTAACTTTACTTCAGGGTGGTCCGGTGTTCGGTAGTTTGGATTCGTTTTCTTGGGCAATAGTGGTTCGCATAAACAGGCAAGTCGGTTCTTTTAAATAAAGGAAAAGAGACAGCGCCAGACAACCTGTAAGGCAGCAACCCAACAAGGGAATCCCCCCAAAACCCTAAAATACAGGATAAAAGCAAAATATAAAATATAAAAGGAGGGCTGCGCCAGAATAAACAGTGTCCAGTATCAATAGTTATTGAAGATAAAAAGTCCGACCTAAAAAGGTATCCTCTCTGTCGTCTTTAGGTACAGGAACGCGATCTTCAGGTAATATATAAAAGATAAAAGGAGAGAACAAACGATGGTGCAGAATGTACGGTTCAAATGAAGTAAAAATTGATTAATGATAATGAACTCACAATTTCCAGAGCTTCTGTCCAGCTCTAGGGTAAAGCGCACACAGCGGTATAATCCCCGCTTATGGGATTTATGATGGGTTCGTCAGGGTATCCAAAACTCAAAGGAAACAGAAACAGCCAAATAGTGCTCTCTGTATAACTGTATATTATAAAAGAGAATAAAAAAAAAACGTACTTACAAGTACAGAGCAGACCAACTGCTCTTTGATGTCAGCGCTGGTGGAATAATCCACACCTATGGATTTCTTTGGTTGTCAGGAACTTGTAGAGATAGTATTAAAATCGGAATAGAGTGTATATAAAATATAACAATGAACTAAAACGATAAATAGCCAGGGTACATGTATAAATAAAAGTAGTTGGGACTATCAGTTAACCAAAAACTTTAATATTTATTATACAAAATTAAATTTCCATAACGCGTTTCGTCTAACAGACTTTATCAAATGGAATATAATACAAAACCTGGCAGATAGTGTTTATATAGACATAGTTCAATTTAAAATTGGCGCCAAAATTTTTTCGGCCAATCAGAATAAAGATACTTTTTTACATCTCAAATTAACAGTATTAAATTATTCTCAGATAGTAAATAGGTTAATGAGGCATATTCAGTGTTTTTTTATTAAAAACGAAGATGAGAAGGATTATAAAATTAAAAACACAATTGGTCATGTGATAATCATCACTTCCGGTTTTCGGCAGTATAGCCGCACGGCCTTATGGGTATTGTAGTTCCCCATAAGGTGATCTAAAAACGGAAGCTAGGAAAAAAAAAAAAAAAAAATAATGGATAGGGTTACTTGTGGGGAGACAAGTCCCATGATGTTAAAATTACATAAAAACGAGCAGGGGAAAGTTGTAAAATATGCGGCACTTCCGGAAACCGGAAGTGTAACCGCAATGACTTGTGGGGCATGTAGTTGTGAATGCAGCAACCTATATAGAAAAAAAAAAAAACACAATAAAAAGGAAAATAAACAGGGGAAACTATTTAGCTAAAATCTTGTAATAGCTGATAAAAAACAGCTAAAAGGTGTATGAGAAAAAATAAATAAATAAATAAATAATAATATGAAAAAGTGAAATATAAAATATAAAAATGCTGGTCTTGGTTCTTACTAAAAAGCCACTATAATAGCCTTAAAGTTAGATGCATAAGAACATATGATAATTAGGTAAAATACAATATAAAAAAGATAAAAATACAATATTAAAAAGTAAAAATTACACGAAAATAGTAAATTATAATACTGGTGTCTTTATAAAAAATTATGCAGATCAAAGTCTGCATTTAGACCATGGGGTATAAGTGTCTGGAGGTTATACACCCATTCCATTTCATTTTTACCTAATATCTTTTTTATATTGCCCCCTCGCCAGGGAATAGAACATTTCTTAATGCCAATACACTTTAATAAGTAAGGATCTTTTTTGTGTATAATAAAATGTTTGGATACTGTATGATTTAAGTATCCATTTTTGATATTTCTACAGTGTTCGCTCAGTCTTGTCTTTAAACACCTTGTGGTCATCCCCACATATTGGAGGCCACATGGGCATTCGAGCAAATAAATCACATTTTTTGTATTACAGCAGATAAAATCATAAATATTATACACTTTCTTGGTCCTATTTGACATAAATTGGGTTGTTTTAGGTAGGGTAGAGGGATTTGTAGTTCTGCATACTATGCAGCTTTTACATTTATGAAAACCTTTAGTTTGAGGAAAAAATGAAATTTTGTTCGTAGTGGGTACTCTAGTAAAATTAGAGGTTAAAATAGATTTAAAATTAGGTGCTCCTCTAAAAACAATATTAGGATGATCGGGTATGATCGGGTTAAGTATTTCATCATGTTTGAGAATATGCCAATGCTTATTTATTATCTTTTTAATGGTGTTACTTTTATTGCTTAAGTTGAAAATAATTGGGAGAGACATAGGTACAGTATCCTCTTTGTTTCTATAAGTTAAAAGGTCATTGCGTTCTTTTAATTTTATAGTGTTGAGAGTATTGTTTAAATCTGACTCTAAGTAGTTTTTTTCAATAAAATTATTTTTTAAAACCTCTGCTTGTTCATTAAAATCTGTCAATTCTGAGCAATTCCTACGAAGACGTAGGAATTGACTCTTGGGTGCGCTTTCGAGCCATGGCTTGTAATGACAACTTGATTTATCTATAACTGTATTAACACAAACTTTTTTAAAAAAGGTTTTTGTTTGTAATTGTCCTTCCTTTATAAAAATATTAAGATCTAAAAAATTAATGGATTCCCTACTGAATTCATGAGTTAAAATGATACCACTAGTATTATTATTCAAGTTCTCAATAAAAGCAATAAGACTTGGTTCAGTGCCCTCCCAGATAAAAAAAAAGATCATCTATATATCTAAAATATGTGACTAGGTTTGCCCGCCATGCATGATCACCCCAGATGGCTTTGGTTTCCCAATCAGCCATAAATAAATTCGCATAGCTGGGAGCAAACCTAGTCCCCATAGCTGTACCTCTCTTTTGTAAATAAAAAGAATCTAAAAACCAAAAATAATTATTTTTAAGAATTATATTGATACCTTCTATTATGAAATCAATTTGCGTAGCAGGAATTTTTGCTTCAAGGGTTAAAATTTCTTTTATCGCTTGACATCCTATTTCATGGGGAATAATGGTATAAAGGGATTGAACGTCACAGGTGACTAATATGAAGTTAGACTTCCACGTAAAATTATGTAGAAATTTTAGAAGTGACATAGAATCTTTGAGATAGGATTTCATAAGTCTCACAGAAGGCTGGAGAAGGGTATCAATATATTGGGAAAGATTACATAAAAGAGATCCTATCCCAGAAACAGTTGGTCTACCTGGAGGGTGTTGTTCATTTTTATGGATTTTAGGAAGAAAATAGATTACAGGAATAATAGGAAATTCTTTATTTAAAAACTTAAACTCATGTTTATTTAAAATATTTAAATTAAAACCTTTAGTTAAAAAATTGGATAAAATGACTTGTATACTTTTAGTCGGATCTGATGGGAGTTTTTCATATACACTTGGATCATTTAATTGTCTTTGAGCCTCTTCTATATACATCTTACTGAATAGGATAACTACTCCTCCACCTTTGTCCGCTGGTTTTATTACAATCTCTTTATCCATCTGAAGCTCTTTAATTGCCCTTCTTTCTCCTATTGTGATGTTATTAGTGTCATATTTATTATATTTGATTTTCTCAAAATCTTTTTGAACAAGTTTTTCAAATAGAGTGAGAGGAGCCGATTTGCAATGAGATGGATAAAATTTAGATTTTTCTTTGAGGTGTGTATTTATAAATGGACCTTTATCTATTGAGGGTAATGGAGATAAAACTGGTACTTCATCATTTTTACCGATAAAAAATCTTTTCAGAGTTGCCTTTCGGATAAATTTGTTTATATCTAGAAAAGCCTGAAACGAATTAAAAGAGGATGTGGGGGCATGGTATGCAATTGTTAAAGGAGTCCAGGCAGAAATTGTAGTCCTGTTACACTAACTCTAACCCTAGATGTGTAAGTGGTTGTGGTGGTTAGGGTAAGGGGTTTGGTGTTTGGCTAGGGTTAGGGGTAGCGCTTAGGGATAAGGTTAGGGGTATGGTTAGGGTTAGGGGTAGGTTAGAGGTAGGGTTAGAGTTATGGATTTGGATAGGGGTAGGGTTAGGTGTAGGGTTAGGGTTAGGAGTAGGGGTAGGGTTAGTGGTAGGGTTAGTGGTAGGGTTAGGGGTAGTGGTAGGGTTAGTCAGAAGGTTAGGGATAGGGTTATGGTGAGGGTTAGGGGTAGGGTTAGGGTTATGGTTAGGGTTATGGTTAGGGGTAGGGTTAGGAATAGGGTTAGGTGTATGGTTATTGGTAGGGTTAGGGGTAGGGTTAGGGTTAGGGATTTGTCGAAGTCCCAAAATGCAAAAGTCCTAAAGTGCTGAAGTCCCAAATAGACGAAATCCAGAATTGCAAACTTTCAGAAGTGGCGAATTGCCGAAGTCCCAAATTTCAGAAGTGTGTGTCTGTGTATGAGTGTGTCTGTCAGTGTGTGTGTATGCAAGTAAATGTGTCTTTTTGTCAGTGAGTGTGTCTTTCAGTGTTTAAAATCAGTGAGATTGTGTGTCTGTCATTGAGAGTGTGTGTCAGTGTTTCTATTAGTGAGAGTTTCTGTCAGTGAGTGTGTCTGTCAGTGTGTATGTTTTGAACGAGTGATATTGTGTTCCTGTCATTTTTATTATTATTATTAATATTGGTATTTATATAGCTTATTCTGCAGGTGCTTTACAATATCACGAAAGAAGGAAATTTAACAATAAATGAGACAATTGCAAAATGTTACAGGATCAATAGGTAGACAACAGTGTCAGAACTACTGCACTCTCAGGGGGTCCATCGGTGGCCCTAAGTGCAGGGTATTACTGCTTTATTACTGAACACAGGCCCAGTCACAGTGGTTTTATTGGCTGGTTAGGAGGAAGTGACAGACTGTCACTCCCTTCAAGTTTAGTGAAGAAAGTGCAGCGCGAGAGGGAGAGAAGGTAGCCTCACACGCAGATTCAGCATGAGGGGAGAGGAGTACAATAGTGAGCTGCTTCAAACCCCTTACTCACACCTGCCAACAGCAGGACCAAAACCCAACCAAGCCACCCCCCTGGACAAAAAAGATAGGCTTACAGGAAGGTGGCTGCAGATGTAAAAAGAAATCACATGTATGTGTTTATGTGTATGTCAGATTGGGTTTGTGTATCTGTGTCAAGGTGTTGGTATGTGTCAGTGTGTGTATCTGTGTGAACATCTGTGTATCAAGGTGTGTATCTGTGTGTCAGTGTGTGTGCATCTGTGTGTCAAGGTGTGCATTTGTGTGTGTGTATATATATATATGTTGGAAGGCCATTTGGCCTGAATTTGTGGGAAGAGTTATGATCCTATATAAACCCTACCCCCTTACTTACCTTTAACGTTCAAGCTGTTTTGACTTCCATAGTTACCTGCACTTCCAGTCCGTTGTTCCCGCCAGTTTTGCTTCAAACGAGCAGTCAGGCTTCTGCAGCTCCAGCCGTCGACCTCCGGACTTGTCCACCAGCTGCCCCGCGGTATTCGGTACTCGTTACCCGGCTATCGACCGGCACACTCATGCAAGCATCAACGTGCGAAATAGCTTTCGGCTTTTTCCCACGTTCGTGACTAAAAACGCGGGGATAGGCTCCATATATATATATATATATATATATAACTTACCCGTTCATGTAATTCCGCCATCCGTGTACTTCTGCATTCATGCGGCTTTTAGCTGACCGCAGAGTACACATGCTTTCGTTCTTCTTTCTTTAAAATATTTTACCGAACGCTTATACTCACCTTACATTCACTTGTTTCTCACTTTCGTTTAAACTAAACATGTACAAACGGCTTTGTTACTAGCATTTTGTTTAATAAAATCTATCACATGCGGTCCTATTATATTCCTCTTAGCCGAACTGGTGACTGGTTAGCCGAACGCATGAGGTTTTAAGCATTTTAATTTTAATATTAAGTATGTTCCTCTACATATTCTTTTATAACATATGTTCACGGTTCTCCCTACGTTTTCCCTTAATCTAAATGGTACTATTCACCACTCATTATCACAATTAATTATGCATATATTCCCAGGGGTATTCTCTTAAAGAAACAGTTAACCCCTTTATGGTTTGTTTTTCCTCTCTCAATGGGCTGAACCCCATCAAACCTCTTAAATGTATCAAGCTCCATGCTCACATTTTTCTGTAGCTCTTATTTCTTAATCTCTGTTTATATTGAAACACTATACTCAGGTTCATTATTCTTACTAAATAAAAATGTTTTAGGTTGTACTACTCTTTTTTTCAAGAAGACTCCAGGAGGTGGTTTCAGTATCCCGTTTCACGGTATCAGGTAAAAAAGGTTAAAATTTTAAGTTTCTCGTGAGGCTTCATTTTAGCCTCCACAGCCTTTTTTACAATACCCTCCCACCTCCCAAAGTGGGTTCAAATCTTTAAACACACCAGGTTTAAAGATGCCTCACTCTCCATGTTACTATTATATTAAGTGCTAATTCTGTTTTATTTTATACAAATCATTACTTAGACCTGCACCATTGTGCAGATTCACTATGCCTTCAACGACCATCAGGCTACCGGGTTCCTGACGTTTCAGTATCAGGTATCCTTAAATCTTATTCACTACAATTACGTCCTTCTAAGGCCTCACTTCGCCTTCATATCTGTCACAAATACTGCTCAGTTGTGGGAACCCAGGGACTTGTCTCAAAAAATTTTGGACCAATGTTCAGGTCCCTCTGATTACACAGGTGTTTACGATACAGTTTCACTGTTACACACCATTCCATACGTTCTAAATTTTTACACTTGGCATACCAATGGCACGCCTCAGGTCTACTAGCATCATTCTTACCCCTGGGTTCCTGGACTGGACCTGTTCTTCACAGTATATATAGACATATATATTGAAGTCACCCTGAGCATTGTCTAAATATACAGGACAAACACACAAGGTCAGTATCTACATACGTTATATACTTCCTTCAGAGACAAGCCCCCGTCAGGATAGAGAACTGGCTTTCAGGGTCAGGTGCTGGCCCTAGCTTCCACTAATAATACTGTGGACCGCGAGGTCTACACCCCTACCTCACACATGGAGGTTCACCCCACGACAAAATCATAGCTAGCCACCTCGCTCGCTCTTCTTTAGGGCTACAGTTAGGGCTTCCCATGTCACAGCCACACGTTTTTGAATCTCTTACAGTAACCGAGAGGCCAATATCCTGCCACCTCGTTCTGGTGGCCACAAAAACCCCTCGGCCCAAATCATAGGTAGAGCCTCTCACTGCCACTTGGCAATAGCAGGGCCTCACATGTCACTTGGTTCTAATTATAATTCTTCGCTTCGGCATTAGCTAGCAGGTCAGTTCTCTGGAGGTCTCATCCCACCTCCACTATACCTTACTTATCCATATCATTATTCCTTTCAGAATGTCTCAAGAACCAATCATCGATCCCCCATCAGACGATGTACCCAGCATGCCAGCCAGGCCTGGGTCTCCGGAGGAATCCCTCACTCCTTCTACTCCCAGATCCGTAAGATATTGGACCATTCCAAAAATATCGGCTCAGGGGGATCCCCTTTTCAGCCACCGCCAGTAAGGCAGAATTTATAAACTGCTGACGACTCAGGCCAACGACCCAAGGCCCGGCACGAGTTCACAAGGGCCTCCAGTTGGCTACTCTGATTCCACCCAGGAAACTCTGGTGGCTATACTGGCCAATCTGCAGTCCATTAAAAAGCAGGTTGCTGAAGGTGGAATCGGCCATAGCCACTCCAGGTGACAGCCCCAGCAGTCCCTGCACCGGTGACCTCGACCGCTCTGACTGCCATACCACTCATCTACCCTCCCCCTACCCCACCAGCCACTACCACTCCCACTGCCCACGCATCACCAGCCCACTCTGTTCCAGCTCCATCAAGAAAGATATTCTTGATGGAAAGGATGTCAATTTAATGTCCCTCCTCATAGCCTCCCAAGACATCCTAGAAAATTGAGCATATAACTACGGGGACATTTCGGTTGTCTTAAGAGCTAGAGACCCATGTTTGAATAAAAAACTCACCATCCCACAGTTTGTTATCGCGTTTGGCACTTATCGCGACGTTATCTGCACGGTGTACCCACATAGGAGAGGTGATTGATTTGGGCATCAAGTACAGAGGGTCCTCATTTACGATTACCACAAAACAGTTTCGGCCAAGTCAGCTACTCATCTGACACAATTCAATATTAGAATCGATTGGTGTCAGATAGATACTGAGTTATTCTGCCATCATTTTGCTGGTTTGAGGCCCCTGTCTTGTGCCTCTTGTAGTTCCACTTCACACTCCACCGATCTATGCCCTGGGGACGCAGACCCTTCCATTTCCACTTTCTCACTCCACCACTCCCTCACCCCACTCCCAAGACAGGAAGGTGTCCAGAGAGACAAGCTGGGTAGACCCAGCTTGGGTAAGGCGCAGCTGTGCAATAACTTTAACACAGGCGCATGCAGCTAAACCACACCAACGGGTTGTGATCTGTGAGCAGGGTGAATTGTTGTCCGTAGAGATTAGGTTGTAGTTTCTTGAGTGCCCACACCACCATAAGCTTTGGGTATGCGTTGTATACCTCCTTCCCAAATGCCCTGTTATGGGGATATCATGACCTTTCTTGGTGGTAGCAGGAGCTTCCTTTTCTCTGCCATGCGGTATAACAATTCCCACTGCCAGAGGAACTTTTCCCTCTCTTTTCCTACTTCCCTAATGGCTGCCCTGTTCCTATAGGTCTGGAGGGTAGGGCCAGATACTACTTTACTCTCGAACTTAGCCAGGGTGTCCCAGGGCATGGGGGTTGGAGCAGGGGTAGGATCCCATGGTTCAGGGGGCATGTAACTAGTATGGGTAGCCTGAGTATAGGGATGGTTATGGGGCTTAGAGGAAGGGGTGCTCTCCTAGGGAGCCATCTACGGGACTGTGGGGGACGAGGAGGGGCATGTGTGCCTACCTGAGCCTCAGAGTGTGAGCCATCCAGGGTGGTGCGGGCTTACTGCCGGGTTGTCACAGGGTAGCTTTCCTCTGTGTTCATCGGAGACACGTAGGTGGAAGTGATGTGGCCCATGTTATTGCCATGCAGCACTTCAGCGGGGAGTTCCTATATGAGCCCGACTTCCACCTTCTGATCATTGGTGCCCCAATCTAGATGATAGGTGATAGATGAGGCCCCCGGTTACCTGGACAGCGATGGTCCCACCATTCCTCTTGGTCTGAGTAATAAGCCATCTTTGCACCAGGCTTAGGGTGGCCCCTGAGTCCCTTAGCCCTTGGATGGTCCACCCATTCAGTTGGACTGGCTGCCGATGGTGGGCAGCTTGGTAGGGATTGGCTGAGTCCAGGGGGATTCAGGTGTCTTCTGTGGGGTTCAGGTAGTCAGCTTGGTAGTAGTGAGCCGCTACTCTTGGGGACTGAGCGACGATAGGGCGAACCCTATCGGTCTGATTTGAGGACAGTCCTTTTTGTAGTGGCCGGGTTAATGGCAGTAGTAGCAGTTGGAGTCATCCTGTGGGGGTACCTTCGGGTGGGTCCCCGCCGCCGGCGAGTTTCTTGGTGGGGCATATGTCAGGACTGTAGGGCCCAGGGGAAGTTGGTAGGTGACAGGGGCCTTCTGGCCAAGATGGTGGTCCAGTCGGTAGGGGCAACATTCTGCAGGTGGCTTTGGCGCTCAAAATCCTGCAGGAAGTTGTCAATGCCTTCTTCTGCTTCCTGGAATTCCTTAAAAGCATCGTAGGGTAGTTTGGGTCTTTGGGCAGGGGTTGCTGGACTTTCAACTTGTGCCTCTGAGACAATTCTGTTTAGGGTCTCTTCCGATGGGGGGTCTTTGTAGAGTTCCAGGTGCCAAGCCACAGCCTTGCAGAGAGACTCACTTTCACTCTCTGACTGTGGGGCAGCCATGAGGCTGGCAATCAGCTCAGCCTTATTGCGGTTGCAGGCCTTTTGTCCTCTGGCTGTCACCAGTTCACATTAGGTTTGCCTCTTCAGGGGTGTATAGTCCCTGGTCTAGCCGCTGCCACAGGCCCGATCCAGCCGCAGCCACCAGTTGTAGCAGGCCGGGGGTAATCTTCAGTAAGTCACTTCAGTCACTTACTAGAATCCCTTTCTACCACCCTCCCGCCCAGTAACTGGACGACACACAGTTCCAGGGGTACAACAACAATTTTATTGGCCAAACTCGGCTTTATACTTTTTTTCCCATGCAAGGGGTGGACACCACAGAAGGACATTGTCCACTTCCAGGATCCTCCCCTTCTCAGGGGTCCCAGCATGGGACAGGAACTCTTGTCCCTTTGTCCCTTGTTCCCACCACCCAAACACAGGTCTTCCCACTTCCAGTGAAAGGGGGTCGACAAAGGCACAGAATTCCCACCACTCAAGGTCTTCTTCCCAAGAGCCTCTGAACCTGGGAGTCCCAGTGCTGGAAAGACTCCCACTTCCTGGGCTCTGAGTCACAGATCAGTAACAGTCCCCGTTCGCAGGGTACCTGTGTGAACCCAGGCAAGGTAAGCATCTCCTTTCAGGATACAAATGCTCTCCTTGGTCGGCCCTTGTTTATGCAAATGGCAGCCATGCAGGGAAGCACTCATTCATTACTTCCCTTGAGGTTTCACACTTGTTGCAAAGTGTTATTGCGGTTTCGCACTTCCAACTTGGGGAACGTTCTAACTGATTGTTGTGATCATTCCAGTGATCATACAGCGGTTTAGATCCCCGCTTATGGGATATGGGATGGTTATCCTTCACGTATTTCCTCCTTCCGTTGGTATAAGAAATGCTCAAATAAAATAAAAAGAGACAGCCAATAGTGTTCTCTGCGTAAAATTAAAATAGAATATAAAATAAAATAAAAATGGATACTCACAAGACAGGAGCAGGTCAACTGCTCCTGGTATTTCGCACTGGTGGAATAATCCCCACCTAGGATTGCTTGGAGTCCAGGGAGTAATGCCAGGTAAAAATAATGCCAGGTAAAAATAATAATTATATGTGTATGAAAAGATAAGTAGTACAATAAAAGATTATAAAATATACTTTAATTGTAACATTACACAATATAAAAAAAAACATAAACGCGTTAAGCCAATCGGCGTTATCAATATGGGTAAAGAACCTGATACCTGGCAGTAGATCATTTAAATAGCATATACAATTAGTTCAAAAATTGGCGCCAAAAAACTTGTCACAAAAGATTTAGAAAAAATAAAAAACAATAGATATGACCCCCACAATCTAACCCATTTAGAAAAGATAGCTCTGAAAGAACTTCAAAATGATGAAAATATTGTCATCAAACCAGCAGATAAAGGTGGAGGAATAGTCATTCAATCTACTCAAATGTACATAAATGAGGCCCTCAGACAACTAAATGATGTAAATATATATGAAAAACTCACAGCAGACCCCATAAAACAAATCCAAAATGGTTTTATTGAATTTTTAAATAAAGGTGTGGAGCAAGGTATTTTAAATAAACAAGAATTAAATTTTTTAAATAATCAACATCCCATAACACCTGTAATCTATTTCCTCCCGAAAATCCATAAAAGTGAAACCCTTCCCCCTGGAAGACCAATTGTATCAGGCATAGGTTCCCTTTTATGCAATCTTTCGCAATATATAGATATTCTTTTACAACCCTCAGTCAAACTCATGAGATCATACCTTCAAGATTCCATGGTTCTTTTAAATTTTTTAAATAATTTTACATGGAAATCTAGTTTTATATTGGTGACATGTGATGTTCAGTCACTATATACGATTATACCCCATGATATAGGCTGTCAAGCTGTAAAAGATATTTTAACTAAAGAAGGGAAAATTGTTGATCAACAAATAGAGTTTATTTTAGAAGGTATTAATATTATTTTAAACAACAACTATTTTTGGTTTTTAGACTCTTTTTATCTGCAAAAAAAGAGGCACTGCCATGGGGACCAGGTTTGCTCCCAGCTATGCAAACTTGTTTATGGCCGACTGGGAGTCAGAAGCCATTTTTGGTAATCATGCGTGGAGAGCGAACCTGGTCTCCTTTTTTAGATACATTGATGATCTGTTTTTTATTTGGGATGGTACCGAAGAAACTCTTAATTCTTTTATCACTAACCTTAACTTGAATAATAGAGGCATAATCCTTACCTGCGAATACAGTAGAGAACAAATCAATTTTTTAGACCTTGACATTTTTATAAAAGGTGGTATGGTACATACAAAAACTTTCTTTAAAAAGGTTTGTGTCAACACTGCCATTGACAAAAATAGCTGTCATTATCAACCATGGCTAGACAGCGCTCCTAAAAGTCAAATACTTAGACTTAGAAGAAATTGTTCAGAACTTAAAGACTTTGAGATACAAGCGAACCTCCTAAAAGATAAATTTGTCGAAAAAAACTACTCAAAATCAGAATTAGAAACTACCATTATGGAGATTCAAGGGAAAGATAGGAATGAACTCCTAAAATACAAACCCAAAACTACAGACACAGACATGCCTTTACCGATTATTTTTAACTTTAACAATAAGAGTAAGAATGTTAAGAAAATCATAAAAAAACACTGGCATCTTCTTAAACAAGATGAAATATTAAACAAAATTGTACCTGAACGCCCGAATATTATATTTAGGGGTGCCCAAAATTTTAAATCTATTTTGACTAATAATTTTACAAGAGAAAAAACTTTTAAAAAACCCCCCCCTATATCCTTTTTCCCACAAATTAAAGGCTTCTGCAAGTGTAAAATGTGTATTGTGTGTAAATCCACCAATTCCGATGTTCCATCCAAAGTAACGGAATTTACATCAAAAAGGACTAATAAGGTTTACAAAATAAATGATTTTATCAATTGCTCCACGAAAAATGTGATATATCTGCTTGAATGCCCCTGTGGTCTCCAATATGTTGGAATGACCACAAGGTGTTTAAAAACACGTTTGAGCGAACATTGCAGAAATATAAAAAATGGATACTTAAATCATTCAGTATCCAAACATTTCATTATACATAACAAAGATCCTAAAATGCTGAAATGTATTGCTATAGGGAAATGTATGGTTCCATGGAGGGGTGGAAACATTAAAAATATTTTAGGTAAAAAAGAAATGGAGTGGGTCTATACACTTCAAACTCTCGCACCTTATGGCCTGAATGTTGATTTTGATTTGTTCAATTTCCTGTAAGTAAGAGCATTTAATATATGTTTTTATACCATTTTATTCCATTTATTTATTTACTCACCATGCCTGCCCTTACTATTTAGCAGAGTTGGCATGATGTCAATGATAATTTTTATCTGCTATTTCTTGTTTATTTAATTTTATTTTTATCTGCTGCCCCTTATCATTTTGCTTTTATTTATTTCATTTATTACCACTATTTTTTCATCTATTTTACAGCATATTCTTTTTATTCTGTATATTTTTATTTATTTTTCCCCCCTCTTCTATTTGGCCATAGCCGGCTCTGTTGTGTCCTATCTCCATGACGACGGCCACAGCGTTGTGTGAGCCGTCGTCTATTTACTTCCTGACGACGGCGGCTTCTGTTGTGTGCGTGCCGCCGTCGTCAGCACGTCCGCTTTTCGTCCCGCCCACTGACGTCTGGACGCACCGTCTATGCGAGCGGCTGCGTCCAGACGCCAGCTACCAGTTCCCCCTTACGGCGCCGGCGGCTGCGCAGTGCCGGCCGGCGTCGAAATACATATCCCACAATTCCCTTTGGTTTCGATGCCGGTCATGTGACCGTGCATCACATAGTCTTTTTTGCATCAACTATTGATCGTTTCTAGAGTTTAACTATATGATGTACATAGTTTTTTTAGTTCTTATTTTTATGCATGTTATAAATTATGTTTTATTAGTGTTTTATTGAATGTAATTTCTTACTGCAATTTGATTGGCTGCCCAAATTTTGGCGCCAATTTTTGAACTAATTGTATATGCTATTTAAATGATCTACTGCCAGGTATCAGGTTCTTTACCCATATTGATAACGCCGATTGGCGAAACGCGTTTATGTTTTTTTTTATATTGTGTAATGTTACAATTAAAGTATATTTTATAATCTTTTATTGTACTACTTATCTTTTTATACACATATAATTATTATTTTTACCTGGCATTATTTTTACCTGGCATTACTCCCTGGACTCCAAGCAATCCTAGGTGGGGATTATTCCACCAGTGCGAAATACCAGGAGCAGTTGACTTGCTCCTGTCTTGTGAGTATCCATTTTTATTTTATTTTATATTCTATTTTAATTTTACGCAGAGAACACTATTGGCTGTCTCTTTTTATTTTATTTGAGCATTTCTTATACCAACGGAAGGAGGAAATACGTGAAGGATAACCATCCCATATCCCATAAGCGGGGATCTAAACCGCTGTACGCCTTCTATACCAGAGCAGGTTCTAGCTCTTGGATATGTGAGTTCGCAATCAAGCTTTTATATTTTATTCCTTTCACATTAAGATATACTGCACCATTGTGGTTTTGTATCTGTTTTTATCTCTTACATACGAGACAGTCCGCAAGGAAGACAGAAAGCAAGATTATTGTTTCGGACTAAGCACTACGGACATTGCAAGATAAGACCTTCTCTCCTTTATTTATTTATTTTATCTGGACTTTTATACTTTTTATCTAAGCGCAGCCCTTTTTTGTATTTTTTGTGTTTTATCCTAAAGGGTTTTTGAGGGATTCCCTTTTAGGGTTGCTGCTCATTTGTGTTATTCAGCGCTCACTCATTGTCTTGGTTTTATGTGACAAGGCTTCCCCTGTGGTTTTGGCAGCAGGTTGGCAGCGGAAGACAAACATGTTCCGTTTATGTGAGCTCCCCCAAACAGAGAGCAGGCAAAACACACGAATAGTCACAAATACATGGGGAAATAACATAAAGACAATTCACAGACAGGTAGCGGTCCCGCCACACAGTGACATACTAAGGGGGGGGCAGAGGGGTTGGTCCGCCCCGGGTACCACCAGGGTGGGGGGTGCCATGACCCTCATGCTGCAGCCGCCTGAACGCTCTGTAGAGAGCCTCAGGCGGCTGCAGCTTTGCACGGGTGGTGCGTCCATGAGGGCGCACAGCCCAGGCGCAGCATGAGGAGAGGGGCTGACAGGAGGGCAGCGCTCAGCGCTCCCTCCTGTCACTCCCTCACTGTAGCATGGCCGAGCTCTGTATGGTCTGCGGGTACAGGGGGCATCTGTCTCCTGTAACCGGCCGGACTAACAGGAAGTGCACTTCCTTTTAGTCTGGCCGTGTACAGGAAACAAAAGCTCCCTGTACCCGCGGACCATACAGCGCTCGGCCATGCTACAACAGTAAAAGAAATTGGAAGGGGAGGAAAAGGAAATTGCGAGGGGATATAAGTAAAGAAATTGGGGGGAGAAAGAAATTGGGAGGCCATAAAGAAAGAAAATTGGGAGGGCTGATGATAAAGAAAGAAATTGTGAAGGGGATAAAGAAAGATTGGGGGATAAAGAAAGAAATTGGGAGGGGGGATAAAGAAAGATTGGGGGGATAAAGAAAGAAATTGGGAGGGGGGATAAAGAAAGAAATTGGGAGGGGGATAAAGAAAGAAATTGGGAGGGGGAAAGAAAGAAATTGGGAGGGGGAGAAGGAAATTGGAGGGGGGGGAGAGAAGGAAATTGGAGGGGGGAGAGAAGGAAATTGAAGGGGGGGAGAGATTGACATTCATCACACACAATGCACCACTTGCACACAGAAAAACACACAATGCATTACACACACAGACACACATACACAAGCAATGCAACCGTTACACACAATGCATCCCTTACACACACAGAAACACACAATGCATTCATTACACACACTCAATGCACCCCTTACACACACTCAATGCATCCCTTACAGACACACACACTGCATACCGTACATACACAGAAACACACCGTGCAGCCCTTGCACATACAAACACAGATTCACACAATGCATTCCTTACACACATATCAGGACATCCCCTACACACTCCACCCCTTGTGAACAAACTCATTGGTGGAACATGAAGGTGGACCCTGGGACCCAGACCTTGAGCTGTGTAAAGGGCCCCCCCAAAAAGGAGCTGCTTCCCGTTCTCCCAGAACATTGATTTTAGTGACCACAGTTACAAACCGCCTCCAGAGAGCCTGTTCTACACCAGACAAGTGGAGCCAGACTGCAGCTAGAGCCCATCATCATCCTCATTTGGTTGTAAGTAGGCAATCTAGTATATTATTCGTGGCACTAAGCTCTAATTTATCTCACATTAAAGAAACACTATAGTCCCCAGAACCACTTCATCTTAATGTAGTAATTCTGGTGTCTATAGCCTGTCCCTGCAGGCCTTTTAATGTAAACAGGGCGGCAGTGCAGCACTGGCGTTAGTTAACATGGCAGATCATATGGGTGGGGCATTGTGATGTCACATGGGGGGGCAGCAAACTTTACTTTTGCCTAGGGCAGCAAAAATCCTTGCACCGGCCCTGGCTGGAGGGGGCTGTGTGAGCTGTGGCCGCACAGTACCCCATGGTAGTTAGGGTGCAAGCAAACAGCTGATAAACTGGCCGCACGGAGGAAAAGTGTATGTGTGACTGTCTGCCTGTGACTGTTTGATGTTGCCTGTAACCGTGTGTGACTGTCTGACTGTCTGTGACTGTGTGCATGTGACTGTCTGCTGCTGTCATGTGTGTCAATGTATATATGACTGTCTGTGACTGCATGTGTGTCTGTGTGCGTGTGACTGTCTGCCTGTAACTGAGTGTGTGACTTTCTGTCTGTAACTGAGTGTGTGACTGTCTGCCTGTAAATGTGTGTGTGGTGCTGCAGGGATTTTGTAGAAGGGGGCAGGGCCTTTGTATTGGGACAGGAGTCTTTATAAGGGAGGGATAAGCAGGGGATTTGTGGAAGGGGCAGTACATGATTTGTAGAAGGGGCAGGACAGAGGTTTTGTAGGATGGACGGGGCAGGACAAGGGCTTTGTAGGAGGGGCAGACAGCGGCTTTGCAAAGTTTACAAATTGTAAAAAAAAAAGAAAGAAAACCTTTAACATTTTTTACAGGTTTTTGGGCGAAGGTGCCAAACGCACAACAGGCTTACAGTCTAGAGGAGTGCAGTATGACACAATAGGAAGGGCATTAAGGGCAAACAATAAGGTGGAAAAGTAGCTGCAGGTGAACGTTGAGTGTGGCTCTTTAGGAGAAAGCAAGAGACAGATTTCTGATTTGTAAGTTACTCTGGAAGGTCACAATCATTTCTGAAAAAATGGGTTTTCAGGCACTTCTTAAATGATTGAAGACAAGGGGAGAGTGTGATGGGAGTAGTCAGGCAGTTCTGCAGGAAAGGGGCTGCCCATGAGAAGTCCTGCAAATGTAAGTTAACAGTAAGGGTTTCAGCACTTGATAGGAGAAGGTCACTGGTAGAGAGGAAAGACCGAGAAGGGGCATACCTATGAATCAGTGAGGAAATGTAACAGGGGCTAGAGTTGTTTAGAGCTTTATAGGTAATTCAAAATGTATTTTGAATTGACAGCTATAGGATACAGGAAGACAGAGGGTCGAGGTATGAGAGGAGCGAGGAGGAAAAATAAGAAGCTGTTTCAGAATGATTGAGTAACAGAAAATAGGAGACATCAAAACAGATAGGCAAGCAGTGACATGTTGTAGGACAGTGGGGGAGAGCAGGGCCGTCTTTCCGCATGGGCACGCTGGGCAGTTACCGGGGCCCCACAGGCATGGGGGGCCCACAGCATTGCCCATGTGCCCAGGCCAACAGGGGAGATCCTTTTGATTTCCCCTGTCAGCCAATGGAGAGCCAGCCCTGTTTTCTTGCAGTCAGCCGGCTCAGGCCGGTGAGGAGATCAGAGATCCAATGGCCCTTCGATCAGGGAAAGAGAGGGAGAGAGGACCTGTGAGGCAGATCGCTCCTCCCGCAAATAGGCTGTGTGAAGCATTCCCATGTGTGGAGCATTACCATGGCAACGCTCCACACAGCATTCTGCGTGCAGGAGGACATTAGACAGCCAGACGAGCTGCAAGCTATTTAGAACTCACCACCACCAGACCACCGGACCACCAGGTGTCAGATCATGCTATTGTACATAGTTACCTGTAGGGGCTTTGGGTATTATTTAGGATCACCTAATAGTTGTCACCTAATAGGTATTTTCCTGTAGTGAATTGGAGCACAAAAGGTAGACCTCCAGATGATTTAAAACTATAACTTCCATGATACTTTGTTTTTCTAAAAGCATTCTAAAGGCATGCAAAGCATCATGGGAGTTGTTGTTTTACAACATCTGGGGATATACCATCTGGGCACCCTGCTGTAGAGGATCTTGAGTAACCTTTTGTTGTGTTGTGAATGGATTAATTACAGGATGAGAATTATTTAGGAAAGATAAGGAACAGCAATTAGTTGAACTTGTTTAGCAAAAATTGGTAATATTGTTCCAGCAGGAAAATGAACAGTTATAGTCTTAGAGGCTGTTTAAGAATTAGCAGTTCAGAAAACTTATCTTGAGACTGCAGGCTGTAGAGTAGTCAAAAGTCAGGTCCAAATCAGGGTTGGAGAAATCAGCAGAGTCAGGTAGGCATAGCAGAGGTTTGGTACACTTAATTTCCAAGGAAGGAGCTCAGATGGCAACTTTGTTTTGCTTAGTAATAAATCAACTGAGTTACATAGTTACATAGTTACATAGCTGAAAAAAGACTTGCGTCCATCAAGTTCAGCCTTCCTCATTCCTTCCACATTTGTTTTTTGCTGTTGATCCAAAAGAAGGCAAAAAAAAAAAAACAGTTTGAAGCACAATTTTGCAACAAGCTAGGAAAAAAAAATCCTTCTTGACCCCAGAATGGCAGTCAGATTTATCCTTGGATCAAGCAGTTATTACCCTACATTGAAAGATTATATCATTGAATATTCTGTTTTTGCAAGTATGCATCTAGTAGCTGTTTGAACATCTGTATGGATTCTGATAAAACAGCTTCTTCAGGCAGAGAATTCCACATCCTGATTGTTCTTACAGTAAAAAAAAACCTTTCCTTTGCCTTAGATGAAATCTTCTTTCTTCCAGTCTAAACGCATGGCCTCGTGTCCTATGTAAGGTCCGGTTAGTGAATAGATTTCCACACAATGGTTTGTATTGGCCCCTAATATATTTATATAATGTTATCATATCCCCTCTCAGGTGACGTTTTTCTAAACTAAATAGGTTTAAATTTGTTAACCATTCTTCATAGCTGATATGTTCCATTCCTTTTATTAATTTTGTAGCCCGCCTCTGCACTTTTTCTAGTGCCATAATATCCTTCTTTAGAACAGGTGCCCAAAATTGCACAGCATATTCAATATGGGGTCTTACCAGTGATTTATAAAGAGGCAAAATTATATTCTCGTCCTGAGAATGAATGCCCTTTTTCATGCATGACAATAGCTTACTGGCCTTGGCCACTGCTGATTGACATTGCACATTGTTGCATAGTTTGTTGTCTATAACAATTCCCAAGTCCTTTTCATGTGGTGTTATCCCTAATTCGCTTCCATTAAGGGTATATGTTGCTTGTGTATTCTTTACTCCGAAGTGCATAACTTTGCATTTTTCAACATTAAATTTCATCTGCGATTTGAGTGCCCAGTCCCCCAGTCTATCTAAACCCCTCTGCAGCAAAGTAATAACTTGCTCACATTGTATTATTTTACAAAGTTTTGTGTCATCTGCAAACACTGAATCATGTCTTCAAAATCATTTATAAATATGTTAAATAGAAGGGTCCCAGAACAGACCCCTGAGGGACACGACTTGCCACTTCTGTCCAGCTTGAAAATGAACCATTAATGACAACTCTTTGTACTCTATCTTTAAGCCAATGTTCTACCCAAGAACAAGCATCTTCATCTAGACTGATTTCCTTGAGTTTGAACACTAATCTATTGTGTGGAACTGTATCAAATGCCTTGGCTAAATCCAAATAGATCACATCCACGGCAACACCCTGATCTATACTTCTACTTACTTCTTCGTAGAACGCAATAAAGTTAGTTTGACATGACCTGTGCTTCATAAAACCGTGCTGATTTGTGCTGATAACCATGTTCTTCTCAAGGAATTCTTGAATATTATCCCTTCAATAACCTTTCAAATATTTTCCCAGCCACAGAAGTTAAACTCACAGGTCTATAATTTCCAGGCAAAGATTTTGAACCCTTTTTGAATATAGGAACCACATCTGCCTTCCTCCAATCCTCCGGAACACTTCCTGAAAGAAAAGAATCTTGAAAGATTAAAAACAGAGGTTCACTTATTTCTACACTTAGTTCCTTAAAGGACCACTCTAGGCACCCAGACCACTTCAGCTTAATGAAGTGGTCTGGGTGCCAGGTCCAGCTAGGTTTAGCCCATTTTTTCATAAACATAGCAGTTTCAGAGAAACTTCTATGTTTATGAATGGGTTAAGCCTTCCCCTATTTCCTCTAGTGGCTGTCTCATTGACAGCCACTAGAGGCGCTTGCATGCTTCTCACTGTGATTTTCACAGTGAGAGCACACCAGTGTCCATAGGAAAGCATTATGAATGCTTTCCTATGTGACCGGTTGAATGCGCGCGCAGCTCTTGCTGCGCATGCGCATTCAGCCCAGGAGGAGGAACGGAGGAGGATCGGAGGAGGAGAGCTCTCTGCCCAGCGCTGGAAAAAGGTAAGTTTTTCCCCCTTTCCCCCTTCCAGAGCCTGGTGGGAGCGGGTCCCTGAGGGTGGGGGCACCCTCAGGGCACTATAGTGCCAGGAAAATGAGTATGTTTTCCTGGCACTCTAGTGGTCCTTTAAGTACACGTGGATGGATACCGTCAGGCCCTGTAGCTTTGTTTATATTAACTTTCTTTAGTTGCTGCAGCACCTTGTCTTGAGTTAACCAATTAAAATTATTCTGCGAGTTTTTAGTAGCAATCATTTGCACATCTATTGCCATGGGTTCTTCCTTAATATATATGGAGGATAAATAGTTATTTAAAATTCCTGCCTTTTCCTGTTCTTTATTAACTAACACCCCCGTTTCAGTTTTTAGTGTACCTGCACTTTAATTTTTGCTTTTTTTAGAATTTATGTACTTAAAAAATGCTTTGGGGTTGGTTTTGCTTTCTTTAGCTATCATTTTTTCATTTTGAAGTTTAGCAAGTCTATTTGCCTTTTTACACGCATTATTTGCTTCCTTTTATCTTTTATAAGATGCATCTGATTTGTCCGATTTAAATGCTTTAAATGCCCTTTCCTTATTTTTAATCTCTTGTTTTACTTCTCTACTAAGCCACATTGGTTTTAATTTGTTTCTTTTATATTTATTTCCCAATGGTACATACTGAGAAATGTACCTTTCTAATATTTGTTGGAAGATGATCCATTTATCCTCAGTGTTCTTTTCACTAAAGAGTTTATGCCAATCAATATATTGTAAAGTTATTGCGGCTTCCCTATAATGTTGCTGCGTCTGACATCAGATTCATGGACGGAGTCAATCGGCCAAACCCGAAGTGTATCTGAGGGAGTTTGCCGATCGGTAAGTATGACACCTTTATTACTTTGCTCAGATGGTTCTTTCTCCCTTTTTTATTCTTGCTCCTTGGCTTTCTAACTGATCCTTACTCAAAGTCTCCTTTAACCTTTTTTTGTCCCTTTTATTAAGTGCTACTATGGTGGCTGGGATCTCTCCCACTCTGTTGCCCCTGTGGTCTAACAATGGCAGGGACCTTAATGTCACAGAGAAGTGATCATATAATGTACAGGACATGGACTTGAGTTCTACCATGAGAGTCCTTCTCCTCTCTACCAATGCTGAGGAAGTTTTTGACCTGGTGGACTGGCAGTTTTTGACCTGGTGGACTTACCAATGTTGCAAATCATGGGTTTAGGCTGGCACTCTTGGGTGTCCACCTTGAATACAGTCCCAAGCTTAAAGATCAACCCTGTCATCCTCTTTCCTCATCTGAAAGGGTACACAGCAGGGTTGTTCCCTGCCCTTATTCATGTGTGCCCTCTCTCTGGAACCTTTTCTGGAGGTAGTGATGGGGTACTAAAGGGTTAGCTTGCGGAGGTGTCTGGCATATGCAGATAACTTGCTCTTTTTGCAGACAGACTTCTGATCTCCTTGATTAATCTTTTGGTAGCATTCTCGACATACAGAAAATGTTCCAATTTGAAGCTCAATATGGATAAGTCAGAGGTCCTCCCAGCCACCCTTGAGTCCACTGAAAACTAACATTTACACTCCCACTTTGCTTATATGGTGTGTGAGTCAGCTTAGATAATAATTTATTACAGTTGGACATGTTGAGATGGGATAGCTTGTGTGTGGTTGTGGTTCAGCAGAATCAATGTTGGTAAGATGAATTTGCTCTATCGACTGCTATTCCTTTTTCAAATTATCTCGATCACTATACCAAAGGCCTTTGTTCAGTCAATAGGGGCTGCACTAGTGAGATTTGTCTGGAAGTCAGGGATGCCCAGAATTAAGCAGACTCAGTTGTCCCTGCCAAAAAGGTTGGGTAGGATCGGATTCCCGTCATTTCAGATGTATAATCGAGCCACTGGTCTCCTCTGGTTGGTGGGCTGGCACACACACACATATATTGTGGATCAATCTTGAATGGACACCGTTAGGAAGCCATATTCCCTCTTTGGTGTGGTTTGCAGACCTCCTAAAGGATAAACAGATTCAGGAGCATCCTTTTGATAGTGCTACTATTATGGTAAAGTGATTGTTGAGGCTGAAATATCCGCTCACAATGATACCATTGCGAACCCCCATTACCCACACTTTGGCTGTGGCAGGAGGGCTTACACCTTCAGACATATGTGGCTTTATTGGATCAGATTGGTGCTCAATGATGCTCAGTCAGTGCCCTAAAATCACTGCAGGAATTAATCCTGGGAAGGGTTGTGACTGGCTTGGAATGATTTAGGTATTATCATGTCCAAATTTACTATACGTTCCTTCAAGCTAAGCATCTTGTGCACAAGAAACTAACTCCATTTGAAGAACTATGCACTTTCAGAAAGCACATGCTCTGTGTGATCTTGATTCTCTAGTCTATGTTGATCACAATGATACTGAGAGCACTGGCGAGGTATATAGCAACTTGAGGACAGAGCGTGGTTGTCACGCTTACTGATAGACAATGGTAGAAGATTCAGACTTTAGGTCATGAGGATGCACTCAGTACCAAACTTCAAAAATGTAATTATAAACTGATCAAGTGCTGGTACAAAATGCCAGCAAGGCTTAATCTCATGTGCTGGAAGTTTAGAATTGAGGATGATGTGGATATGCACATTTAGTGGTCTTGTACCAAGTTAACCCCATTCTGGAAACGGGTTCATAACACAATCTCT
The DNA here is from genome assembly GCA_933207985.1 of Pelobates cultripes. Classification (NCBI taxonomy): domain Eukaryota; kingdom Metazoa; phylum Chordata; class Amphibia; order Anura; family Pelobatidae; genus Pelobates; species Pelobates cultripes. Next base: position 262,744,582 of record OW240917.1, read on the forward strand.
AAAATTATTGATACTGATCTACCGATGCAACCTTTCCCAATGCTTGTGCATCATATGAAACTACCACTGTTTACATCCAAGAAATCCTTGACTAGACATGTGTAGAAAGAGGCTAATTTGCTGATTCCAACCAGATTACGCACAACAGTTGTGCATTCAAGACAGCAATGGATGGATATGGTGGAGGAAATATATGACATGGAGTCCCTAAGAGCATCACTATGTGGGACGTCCGAGAAATGCAGGCAGCTATGGACACCTTGGCGGGATTATGTGTCACGTCAGATCTCTGGACAGGTAGTTAGTGGGTTGTATACCATGTGTGACCCTTGAGTGAGATGCTCAGATTATTTTTGATTGAAGCAGTCGTGGGGGGAATGCAGCCTCTGTTCCTATAGGAAGATGAAAATTGTGTGTGGCTCCTGAAATGTGTAAAGAGGTGTCGCAGCAGAAGTTGTGATGAGGAGGTGTTACCTCGAATGGATTTCCTGGCGTTGACCTGGGTTGTGGCAGGGACGGGGAAAGATCCCAGAGGTGTTGCACAGTTTTACCCCCTTTTTTTTCTCTCCTTATCTTCAATCCTCTTTCTCATTATTTTTATCTTACTATCCTCTTTTTTCATACATGGTGGGTTTCACAATGTTTAGGAGTTGGTATGGCTGAGACTGGTACAGCCAAGCACAAATGACTGAGCGAGAGGGGTACTTCACAGGATTATGAAATTTCTCCACAATTAGTAGACTGGTTAATATTCCTTCCCTCTGGTTACTGTTATAACTACATTGATGTATCTCTCGATGTACTGATGTATTTCTTTACATCGGACCTGATAATTGTTGTTGGCCATGTGCATGTTATGTGGTCTACATGTCAGAGATTGTTCACTGTTTATATTGTGTTATAACAAAAAACGAATTACAAAATGAAATTAACATAAAAAATCTCAAACATAGCATATATCTGGAAAGCCTAGGCATATTAATTAGGATAACGGTAACCCCTGTCTATACATCCCACGGACAATACTTTATTTCAGACTATTTTACTGTCTCGTCTCTCCTCTGCTTATATCTCCTCTAACTTTCCATCGATACATGTCTCTCATGACTTAATCTTAGAATCAGATAAACATGAAATAGAAAACTGCTATTTACAAGTTGTGATGCCTGACTATAGATAGATGTTTTTATATTATTTTATATTATTTTATTGACACATTTATAAGATATCCAGGTAAATAGATATGAATACGACATTTTGTCCATGAGATGCTTGTTGAGAAGAAACAAAAAAACATGTTTTTCTTTGTATTACAGACATATTTAGACACTTGTAGTTCTAAGTGTCATTAAAGGAACACTCCAGACCCATAAAGTACTTCAGCTTGCTGAAGTGCTTTTTACATGAAAAGTGTCTTCTCTTTTTTCATTTTACAAAAAGTGCAAATTTCAAAATACAGTAAATTGGTAATTTTATATAGTAAGCTTGTTACATTCCCCCCCATGCTGTAAATCAGACAACCAGTCCTGTTATTTACTGGTTTGTTTAGCTCAGAGGAGATAAACTCAATATTCCCAGAACACCTGCCTTGTAAATACTTCTCATTGAGCTGCACTGAGAAGTCTGTAATTGGACAGACACAGAAAGTATGGGTGGGGTTAGAAGGGGAGGGCTTGCAAAGGCTACAGACAAGAGATCTGCAGCTTTTGCAAGTTGCTTTAGATATTTACATTGGGAGAGTATTTACTAAATGGTGAATAATTTTTAGTTTATTTATAGTAGAGTGTCCCTTTAAACATGTTAATATGGTTTAAAAATGCAACAATGTAAAACATTTAAAATATTATGATGAACCTGTTCGTGAAACTGAATACAGTAACACAATTAATAATATGCATGGTTAGATATTTCTAGTCTTCAGTCAACCATCAGGAAGTGAGACCACTATTACATCAACAGGCACTGCCAAAATAAAAAAAGAATCGCTCAAAGCTTTATGTGCAGACAAGAAAGAGACTTGTGACAAAAGTCCCAGAGTGGCCAACACTGATTCTGAAGGAGATACAGAGTTCATTGGCCGGTATCAGTTTCTATTGGCCAGACAATTTTCAAACCAGCCATATTGGAGCAGCAGCAAGGGAGAAGTTTAAACCAAAAGTACCACCTGGAAGCCCATTTAGTGTTCTCCGAAATTTATAACAATATATCTTCTAATACGCTATAGTGATGGAAAAGAGTTTCTAGTCAAAGGTCAACTGAGACCATGACAGAACTTTTTGACTAACACTGCTTTTGTGTTGTAACATATATTTAATCTTAAAGTGATGGTGGCAACAACAGCATTGACCTTTTAAGAAAGATTAGGTTGAGCAGAGATAATAGTGGGAGAAAAATATGTTCAAAGGGATTCTCCAAGAACAAAAAAAACAAACAAACAGATTTTGGTTTTAGTAATCACTTCTGTGCTGGTTGACCACCGCAAAAGCTCAATTTTTTTAAAGGCTTAATCTTACCACCCTTCTTTCACCAAAGTCAAGTTTTCCCTCAATCTGATCCTCTGTGGCTGATATCACCCACCCACCCCCCTTTTCCCCCCCAAAGCCAGAGGGGGAGGGCTGTCAGGGCGGACAGTAAGAGGGGAGGGGCATCACAGATGGGGTGGGCCATGCCAACTTCGGCTATCTGGCACCAGCATGCTTTGGTGGTGTCAGATGTCAATTTCACAAGACAAACATGTGTCAGCCGTGAACTTTGTCCTGGAGGTGTAGCAACAAAGGTGTTCATCTCTGTATGTGCGGTGTTTCAAAGTAAAATGTTGTACATACAGTCTCAAGGCACCATGATCCCTTCAAATTACTAACATAATCTATAGTATTATTCATTACATCAACTAAAGAACTTATCACAGAAACTCCTGCAGGATAGAGATTCACAAGATTTAAATGAATCCCGGTCCCTACTGGGCCAATATATGACACACTTACCTGCATAATTGTTGATTTTCTTGACTGATACCTGAATATCTGCTACTGCTTAAATTTGAAGTCCCAGTGGTTCATATTTGTCTCAACACACTTCTAGTTCTATGACTCACCATTTTTCCCTATCTTACTTTACCTTAGCCATTTCATGTTATATAACTTACAGTAGTGATGGTGCTCAACAACAAAAAATCATATTCACTGTGGACCTCTTATAGAGAGTGAAAGTAACCCTGTGTACATAAACTGAGGTGTTTACAGAGTGGAAATATTATAAATAATTGAAAACCAAGTAGTGGTTGTGGTAAAACAAAGCACAATCTGTAGGTATACTTGCAAACATGGAAATCACTCTGACACCTATTAAGGAGACAAAAACAGAAAGAGAGCTCCTTGTGCAGCATAGTAATTGTCTGTCCTTGTGGAGTAAAGTTGGAACCTTTGCAAATTATAGAAACAATATAACAATATAACGCTGGCTAATCATTCTGTGAGAAAACTGTAAATTATAAGTGTTAACCGCCTTGCTATTGATTGCCAGTCCATCGGCTAACTTTCCTGTGAGAGAGTGAAGGTAAGTCCTGATCCTCTTGTTGTGTCTCAGCCTGTGTTGGCCTCGCAGCGAGGTACAAAGGGGAGTATGTTAGGTACGTCCCAGGAATGTCCAGGGATAGGGGCTTTCTTCTTGAGGCCTGTGAGTCCCAGACTGCGAAGGAAGGAGTCGTCGTCTGCCGCTGATGTGAGTTGGCGGGTGGTCTCGCCCTGGGTGGCTACCAGTGTGCGAGATGGGCCCCATCTGTACTGGACGCTTGCCTCTCGGAGGGTCTTGGTGACCTGGTTAACTGATCGCCTCCACTTCAATGTTGCTCTGCAGAGGTCCTGTAGGAAGGTGAGTTGGGAGTCTTCAAATGGAAGTGGGCACTTGTTTTTAACGGCATCCATCACGGGTGGTCTGGAAACGGAGAAGGACATCACGGGGTGCGTCCGCTGGTGCCCTGGGAGACTTGGAAAGTCTGTGTATTCCGTACACTTGTAGGGTTAACTGTAGGGTTAACTGTAGGGTTTATCTACCGAACAAAATACCGAGGCGCGACCTCCGGGAAGCTGGCGTGTGCCTTCAATTCACCTCCCTGAAGCTAGCATGTGCCGTCAATTGACCACCCAATAGCTGTGGTTAACCACAGCTTAATTGACTGTTACTGGGTGGCCGCGGTTACACTTAGCGGCTGCTAAGTGGCGGTGCTTTTTTGTTTGGAGCTCCCCGGACGGCCAGCGGTGCTCAGCCCGGAATCAGTGCACTAAAAGAGGACACTTTTACGTGCAGGCACCGCTGAGCCTCCAACCTTCCCTGCTTCTATTTATGGCTGTTTTGGATTGATCGGTGTAATGGCACCCCAAGGCATAAAAGGGTTAAAAGCCCGTTTAGTAGATCTTCCCTTCCAGAGACACAGGCACAGCTACTGCAGAACACCAATCCGCCGAACAGGAAACCATATGAATGCCGTAAACAGCCGAATAGGAGAAACCATACGAATAGGTTTACACTCCTAGCAGTCAAACTGGAACAGCATACAATAAATCCCCCCAAGAATGAGACAAGACTCTGTTTTGAGGGTCAGGCAGTGAACAGACAGAGCTGTGGGTTTATTGTCCTTATATACACATTAGTACCACCCACAGGGTTTTGGAACACAACCAATATATACATACAATACACTCAGACACTCCCACACAAAATCCTCCCCCCTGCCTGTGATACAATTACCTTACACAATGGGTAATGTAATTATAACAAGCAGAGAAATAAAATTTTTCCACATTATTCATAACTTGAAAAGTATGCATCACATTCACATAAAACTTACCCAACTTAGATCGAAGTCCTTTGTGACCAAAGGAAGCACGGCTTTTCTGCCCAAAACCAGTTCCACAGAGTCGTCTATCGTGGAGATAATTGGGAAGTAATCCAATTATCTCCAAAGACAGAGGCAAAACTCCATTGAACACATGGCAGCAAAAGACAATAAAACACATAAAAACATATAACTGTGCAGCCATTGCACAAAACAGGTACATTCAACATATCCCCAGATAGCTCAGATCTGAGCTCACATTATTACTGAATGGCGCTCAGAGCACACACATACAATTCAATTGCCATGGAGCCAAAGTCTTTCCCATAGTCTTTCATTATACGAATGGGCTCCATGGCATAGCTATCTGGGGTATCACCGCTCAAACAGGGCCAGCACCAAATGACCCGGCTTTCGTGTCTCCGAAGGGGAAAATCAAGCGTTTCAACATGGGGCCATAGTCTAAAGGCAGCAGACGGGCAACCAGGCTCCTCCAATGCACAGTGGCGAGATTGGTCTCGTCACATCTATCCCCTTTTCCAAACTCTCCCTGAAGCCAAACTCTCCCTGAAGCTAGCAAGTGCCCACGCTCCTTCTTTTATGAAAATCTCCTGCAGTTTCCTGGGATAGAATGATGCTTCAGTGAGCATATCAACTGTTTATTTTCATGAAGTACAGCAAACGTATCACACAAATAGCAAAAACCACACAAACAACAAACGTAGCACACAAAAAGCAAACCTATCACACAATCAAAAAACCTGTCACACAAACAGCAAACGTAGCACACAAAAAGCAAACCTATCACACAATCAAAAAACCTGTCACACAAATAGCAAACCTATCACACAAACAGCAAACTTAGCACACAAACACCCACAAAACACAATCAGTAATACAACCACCCACAATAACTGGTTCCTACACCTGGGTAGAGGAGAACTTTGTCCATGTCCAGGTGACTCACCATGGCTGTGTGGGTGACTGGTAAGCTGCCTTAGTGGGTTTCTGAGTGGGCAGAGACCAGCGGTACTCTGCCCTGGTGCCAGCGCTACCACGGGAGTAGCCTGTCAGAGCCTGGTTGTTGGAGGGGGAGACCGACTGTCTCCCCTTTAGATACACAGCTCTGCTGCCGGAGGGGGAGACCGACTGTCTCCCCTTTGGCTAAACAGCCCTGTCGCTGGGGGGCAGAACCGACCATCCCTACCCCCTGTGCTGTAAGTGCAGAGACCACGGTCCCATCTGCACAGTTGTGGGGCTTACTGTCTCCCACTGGTACGTTAAGCTGCCGCTGGGGAGAGGGTGACTGACTGTCTCTGTTCCCAGTACAGAGTCCTGCTGCTGGGGAAAGGAGACTGGGCTCCCAATTCCCAATAAATCATACTGCCGCTGGGGAATGGAGACTGTGCTCCCAATTCCCTGCTTTATCTCCCGCTGAGGAATGGAGGCTGGGCTCCCAATTCCCACTAACTCAACCTGCCGCTGGGGAATGGAGACTGGGCTCCCAATTCCCTGTAATTCACACTGCCGCTGGGGATCTGAGCCGACTGCCCAGCATCCCTGTAGCTCATCCTGCCACTGGGGAGGGAGGACGCTGCTCTCCTCTCCCTGCAAGGTACACTGCTGCTGGGGAATGGAGACCAGGCTCCCAATTCCCTGCATATCACTCTGCCACTGGGGAATGGAGACTGGGCTCCCAATTCCCTGCATATCACTCTGCCGCTGGGGAATGGAGACTGGGCTCCCAATTCCCTGCAGTACCAACGTGCCAGCTGACCTTCTCTTTCTGCCCGGTATTGCAGATTCTTGAACACTTGGTCCCTCATGGACTGCACGTATTTCTCAGCTGGATTGGGTCCGAAGAACTTCAATTCCATCTTATTGTCAAACTCTCTCCTTGAGTAGCTGTACTCCACTGCTGGTTCCATCCTGGTGCTGTCAGGGTCGCTGTACTCAGACATGCGTTGCCCTCAATTTGTAAAATACAAAGAAATGGTGTCTACTGTAGCTGTCCTTTTGGCTGTAGGAACGATCCCGCCACTTGCCACCAATTGTAACGGCACCCTCAGCATAAAAGGGTTAAACCGCCATTTAGTAGATCTTCCCTTCCAGAGATACAGGCACAGCTACTGCAGAACACCAATCCACCGAACAGGAAACCATATGAATGCCGTAAACAGCCGAATAGGAAAAACCATACGAATAGGTTTACACTCCTAGCAGTCAAACTGGAACAGCATACAATAAATCCCCCCCAAGAATGAGACAAGGCTCTGTTTTGAGGATCAAGCAGTGAACAGACAGAGCTGTGGGTTTATTGTCCTTATATACACATTAGTACCACCCACAGGGTTTTGGAACACAAGCAATAAACACATACAATACACTCAGACACTCACACACAAAATCAACCCCTCTGCCTGTGATACAATTACCTTACACAATGGGTAATGTTAATATAACAAGCAGAGAAATAAAATTTTACCACATTCTTCATAACTTGAAAAGCATCACATAAAACATACTTATTTTAATAATATAAAATTTTATGCACACACTGTCAATGATACTGTCATAACATGTCAGCAAATGCAAAGTCAGCTCCGCTGTTGTGGCGAGGCAGTCTTACACTGTATTTTATATGTGCAAAAAAAAAAGAAAGGCTTATTCATGCCTTTCTGCCAGGGTGTTCGGTAGATTTTATCTACCGAACAAAATACCGAAGGCGCGACCACCGGGAAGCTGGCGTGTGCCTTCAATTCATCTCCCTGAAGCTAGCATGTGCTGTCAATTGACCACCCAATAGCTGCGGTTAACCACAGCTTAATTGACTGTTACTGGGTGGCCGCGGTTACACTTAGCGGCTGCTAAGTGACGGTGCTTTTTTGTTTGGAGCTCCCCGGACGGCCAGCGGTGCTCAGCCCGGAATCAGTGCACTAAAAGCTGACACTTTTACGTGCAGGCACCGCTGAGCCTCCATCCTTCCCTACTTCTATTTATGGCTGTTTTGGATTGATCGGTGTAACGGCACCCCAAGGCAAAAAAGGGTTAATAGCCGTTTAGTAGATCTTCCCTTCCAGAGACACAGGCACAGTTACTGCAGAACACCAATACGCCGAACAGGAAACCATACGAATGCCGTAAACAGCTGAATAGGAGAAACCATACGAATAGGTTTACACTCCTAGCAGTCAAACTGGAACAGCATACAATAAATCCCCCCAAGAACGAGACAAGGCTCTGTTTGAGGGTCAAGCAGTGAACAGACAGAGCTGTGGGTTTATTGTCCTTATATACACATTAGTACCACCCACAGGGTTTTGGAACACAACCAATAAACACATACAATACACTCAGACACTCCCACACAAAATCCTCCCCTCTGCCTGTGATACAATTACCTTACACAATGGGTAATGTAATTATAACGAGCAGAGACATAAAAATTTTCCACATTATTCATAACTTGAAAAGTATGCATCACATTCACATTCACATTTTGCTCTATGGCATAGCTATCTGGGGTATCACCGCTCAAACAGGGCCAGCACCAAATGACCCAGCTTTCGTGTCTCCGAAGGGGAAAATCAAGCGTTTCAACATGGGGCAACCAGGCTCCTCCAATGCACAGTGGCAAGATTGGTCTCGTCACAATCGGGACTTTTTCTATGTGAATTTTTTAACCCAGAGAGCTATGCCATGGAGCCTATTCATGTAATTAAAGACTTTGGCTCCATGGCAATTGAACTGTGTGAATAGGATCTGAGCGCTATTCGATAGTTATGTGCGCTCAGATCCCAGCTATCTGGGGATATGTGACATGTTTGTATTTTATGTATAAAATTTAACTTTGTATATTTTAAAGTATTTTACTGTCTTTTTGTCCCCACGTGTATAATGGCGATTTGCCTCTGTCCTGGGAGATAATTGGATTACTTCCCAATTATCTCCAGGATAGAGGCAGGGAAATTAGGATGCATTGTGGGGATGTTTTACTTCTGTGTGTCTGAATGTGATACATGTCTGTCTGTGTTACAGTCTTCCATCTGGTCCCCTCGGGGAGTGTCCACCTGGGAGACCTGCATAAATACTGGTCAGGTAGCCCTGAATAAATCAGACCACTGCTTGACCATCAACATGGAGCTCTGTCGCGTCTTTGTGGGGATTTACTGTATGCTATTAGAGACTGATTGACAAGAATATAAACCGCTTGGGTGTTTTTCCTGTTCGTCTGCTAGCAGCTATTCGTGAGGTTCCAGTTCGGGAGTTTGGAGTGCTACTTTGTACGCAGTTCGGAAGTTTGGAGCATTCCCTTGTATTCAGTTCGGGAGTTTGGTGTTCTGCAGTAGCTGTGCCTGTGTCTCTGCAAAGGGGAAGCTCTACTAAACGGCAAGTTCACTCCTTTATGCCGGGAGTGTCGTAACATCTATGTATTCGTATTCAAGGCACAAAAAAAAAAAAAGAATACAAAAAGACAGACCACAAGCTGGTTAGGAAACCAATCAGTCCTACTGAGCAGTTTCTTGAGAAAATGATCTGCTACAAATGATGAGGCTGGTATTTTCATATTGAATTTCAACAGTTTTGCTCTTTGCTTTCTCTTTGTTAACATGCATCCCACGCTCCTTCTTTTATGAAAATCTCCTGCAGTTTCCTGGGATAGAATGATGCTTCAGTGAGCATATCAACTGTTTATTTTCATGAAGTACAGCAAACGTATCACACAAATAGCAAAAACCACACAAACAGCAAACGTAGCACACGAACATCAAACTTAGCACACAAACAGCAAACCTATCACACAAATAGCAAACCTATCACACAAACAGCAAACTTAGCACACAAACAGAAAACCTATCACACAAATAGCAAACCTATCACACAATCAGCATACCTATCACACAAACAGCAAATCTATCACACAAATGGCAAACTTAGCACAAAAACAGCAAATCTATCACACAAACAAACTTAGCTCAAAAACAGCAAACCTATTGTGGCGGAACCAACCTTGCCACTGGACATTACACAAACAGCAAACTTAGCACACAAACAGCAAACCTGTCAGACAAACAGCAAACTTAGCACACAAACAGCAAACCTGTCAGACAAACAGCAAACTTAGCACACAAACAGTAAACTTAGCACACAAACATCAAACTTAGCACACACACAGCAAACTTAGCACACACACAGCAAACTTAGCACAAAAACAGCAAACCTATCACACAAACAGCAAATCTATCACACAAACAGCAAACTTAGCACAAAAACCGCATATCTATCACACAAACAGCAAACCTGTGACACAAACAGCAAACTTAGCACACAAACAGCAAACCTATCACACACACACAGCAAACTTAGCACACAAACAGCAAACCTATCAAACAAACATCAAACCTAGCACACAAATATCAAACCTACCAAACAAACATCAAACCTAGCACACAAACAGCACACCTATCATACAAACAGCAAACTTAGCACAAAAACAGCATATCTATCACACAAACAGCAAACCTGTCACACAATCAGCATACCTATCACACAAACAGCAAATCTATCACACAAATGGCAAACTTAGCACAAAAACAGCAAACCTATCACACAAATAGCAAACCTACCAAACAAACATCAAACCTAGCACACAAACAGCACACCTATCATACAAGCAGCACACCTATTACACAAACAACAAAACTATAGAGCCGGATTAACATGATGGAGCTGCAGCTCCAGGCCCATGCCCATGAACTAGGCCCATTGATTTAAAAAAATATATATTTTTTTTTCACACACTACTCTTAGGGATTCCACCTGGCTTTTATTTTATTGGCATAGCCAGTATTTTAAGGCTGCCTGGCCAGTGCCAATAGTGCAGTCATACTGGCAATGCCATACTGGTATTTTTCTCAGTATAAACAGAGATTACGATGCAATACCAGCACTGGCCAGTAGGGGGTCGCTGTGTGTGGAGAGAGGCAGGGATAAGAAATTCCAGCATATTCCTCCCTGCTGTCTCTATTTACTGATTCGCAAGGGAGCAGCTACAGAGAGTGCAGACAGCAACTCCAACCCCGCAGAGACATCGTACAACTCAGGGAAGTGAGGGATATGGGAAAGGCTGCAAGGAGACATGGGGCACTGGGAGATATGGGGACACTGAGACACTAAGGGACATTGGGAGACATTAGGACACAGGCACTTGGGGACACAGAGACACTTGGGGACACTGGGAGACATGGAGACACTGAGACACTAGGCACACCGTGTCCCATGTCTCCCAGCCAGTGTCCCTGGTGTCTCAGTGTCCCCATGTCTTCAAATGTCCTCTAGTTTCCCAGTGTCCCCTATTCTCCCAGTGTCCCCATGTGTCCAAGCCAGTGTCCCTAATGTCTCAGTGTTTCCATGTCTCCCAGTATCCTTGGTGTCTCACTGTCCTCATGTCTCCCAGTGTCCCCAAGTGTATCATTGTCCTCATGTCTCCCAGTGTCCCCAAGTGTCTCAGTGTCCCCATGTCTCCCAGTGTCCGTGTCCCCATGTCTCTCAGTGTCCCCATGTCTCCCAGTGCCCCAAGTATCTTAATGCCCCCATGTCTCCCAGCCAGTGTCCTTAGTGTCTGTGTCCCTGGTGTCTCAGTGTCCCTATGTCTTCAAGTTACCCCTAGTCTCCCAGTGTCCCCATGTGTCCCAGTCAGTTTCCCCTAGTCTCACAATGTCCCCTAGTCTCCCAGTGTCACTGGTGTCTTAGTGTCCCCAAGCCTCCCAGTATCCCCAAGTGTCTCAGTGTCCCCATGTCTCCCAGTGTCCCTAGTGTCTGTAGTGTCTGTGTTCCCATGTTTCCCAATGCCCCAAGTTTCTCAGTGTCCCCATTTCTCTCAGTGTCCCCAGGTCTCCCAATGTCTCCTGTCTCAGTGTCTCCATGCCTTACAGTGTCCCAATGTCTTTCAGTGTTCCTAGTGTCCTAGTGACATGAGGACCCTGGGTGACATGAGGACACATACACTAGGGGATACTGAAAGACATGGGAATACTAGGGCAAACAGGGAGACATGAGGACACTGGGCGACATGGTTACACAAGAAGACACTGGGAGACATGGGACACTATGACATATAGGGTCACTGGGAGACCTGGGGACACAACACTAGAGGACACTGGGACATGGGGACACTGGGAGACATGAGGTACTGAGACACTGTTATACATAGGGACACTGTGAGACCTGGGGTAATCGACACATGGGGACACTGAGTCACGAGGGCACTGGGTGACATGGGGGCACTTGTAGACTAGGGGACACTGAGACACTGGGTGACATGGGGACACTGGGAGACATGGTGACACTGATACATAGGAACACTGAGACAATGGGAGACTTGATGCACAGATTGCACAAGTGGGTGTCCTCAGCCCAGTGAAGTGCCTGCAAAACAGTTCAGTGTCCAGTTGACTCCAATCTGTTTTGATATTAAACTGAGCAAGAATCGCAGATGCCTTCTTCTGAAAAGGAACAGTGGCAATCATAAAATGAAGTACCGTCGTATTTATTACCTAGGTCCACCAGCTTGTGCAAGTAGAGATCCAACTCCTCCCTCCTATGAGGGTGAACTGAACATATGGCATCCCTATAAATCCCAAAGGCAATGACAAAATCCAGGATAGACAATTTCTTACTCAGTCTAGGGTCCCTAGACTTCAATACAATGGACATATCACTATATGCGTACGTGCGATTCTCCACTATATCCTGAGAGGCAATCAGTAGTGAGACAAGATTCACATTGTGACGAACCAAACCTCGTCACGGGTTGTTGGAGGGGCCTGCTGGCCAGCTTCTTGCCTCAGGACTAGTAGCCCTGTGCATTTTAAAAGGCTCTGTTCATGTGAGTTATGTACTTTTGTACTCCAGACAGAGAGACCGACCATTAGCCCTGATTCCCTGGAACTGTTTTGGGCATAGGACCATGTGCACGGTCGGTCAAAAATAAGACTTTCAGGAAATTCCTGAACCCCTGAACAGATCTGGGTGATTTTTGTATATGTTGGTCACTCAGATCAGGGCTATCAGGGATTTAACTTTTGTGGGGGTTTCAAGGTATTTTGGGGGGTTTGTAAAAATTTATGTTTTTTTCTGTGCTTGGAGATAATTGGATTAGATTGGGATTATCTGATTTTGTATGGGAGTGTCCTGGACCTGAGAGCCAATGTGATTGTGTATTTATTTCTACCGTGGTTTACTCTCAGGTCCAGGGGGTATTGCCCCTTGCATTGGGACTGTCATAAAATGCCAGTTGTGGTTACCATTACAGTGAGATTATTTTTACCGTTCATGACATCTAGGCTCATGTTTGGGGGATTGGAGAGCTATATTCACACTCTGGGGTTTGCTATAATCACTATACTCCCTTTGATCACAACACTTGCTTTTATAAGAGCAGCATGCTTCACTCTCTGGACTAGGATAGGTCTACCCACTGGAAGCTGGATCCTGGTCTTGGGTCAAGGGTAGGTAGAGGACAGTGAGACCCCAACCAAGTTGGTGGGGTTTATGGTGTTTAGTGCTTATGGTGCTCACAAGTGCTAGGAAGCAGCGATTGGTGAAGGTACCTGGTCAGGGTGACAGGTGGTCCGTCACACACATCTTTGCCTTCCAGGATGTCATTTTTGAGATTCGCAGGTACCACATGGGCAGGAGTAACCACATTAGTTCCTGACCCTGAGGGTACACTATTACCAGATTGTAACTGTGGTGAACCTGGAAGATCAGCAGCTAGGGCCCCAGGCAATGCGATTGGAAGGCTATGTGCCTCTATTCTATCCAGCCCAGCATTTATTTTCCCCATAGAGGCAACAAGCAAGGAAATCATGGCATGGAGATCCAAGTTGCTGGAGCCATTCGTTCCTTCTCCTGCCCCTGTATTGTCAGTATTTGTCTGCATAAGCCTAAACAGTTCCACTTTCCTGGCCATTGCTGGGAAAGGGATGTTGCATCTATGAAGTTCCACTGCTGAATGGTTCATGACCTAATAAAAGCAGGGCTACTGTTATCGCATTTTCGAGTAAGACCTGACAGGAGTACAGGGGAGTAATAAGTTGTCAGCTTCTTCAAAAATCTGAGACATGCTGAAAAATATATCAAAAACATAATTTAGCAAGAAGGGGTTGTTTTACTGGCTGGCTAACTAGTGCCAAGCGATGGAACGATTCACTTAGTTGGTGAAAGGTGAGATCCTGCTAATTGCAAAGCGGCTAAAGAGGCTCTACCTATGAGTTGGCACGAGGGGTTTCGTGTCCACTGTACTTGTGGCGGGGTTGTCGGCCTCTCAGTGACAATTAAAGCAAAAGATAGGTTGGGAGTGACAGATTAGGCCCTCTCTATTCAACAATGCGAGGCGGTTATCTATGAGTTGGATGGGTGTAGGCCTCACGGGACCACTGTAAAAAAAGGCGGCGATGCCGAAATGTTACTACTACTGTCCCTCTTTCTTTTTTCTTTTTTTTTATATCCCTCACCTAACACAGACATCTGTGACTCCCACTAAGGAGGTAGAGAGAGGAAGGAGAGGCCAAAACCTAATAATAAAGGTGAATATATGAATCAACATAATGAACATAAAGAAGCTAATTAATTCCTACATATAGTCACCATATTAAGAAAGTCATCTACCTACTGGAATAGGATTTTTGAGATCTTAAGAGCAAATGCTGCTCCAAACTGATAACCTCACAATCTATAAAACATGATTATACAATTTTCACACCAGATATATTGTAAGCAGGACTATAGACTATGCAGAAAAATGCATACGTAACATCTGAACCGTGTGTCCAAAAGCTTAACATCAACCGGATTACGTATCCACATAGCTTGGTTGCTTCATAGCAAGTGCTGCTTCTAAGTGTGTGGTTGGAGATATTCTGGAGAGTTTTACAGAAGCTTCAACTGTCTAAGAGTTGTGCTAAGAGCTTTCTTTTCTACTGTTACAGGTAAGATTCATCTGTAGGAAAAGGTTACCGATTGCACAAGGTTTGAATTCTTGTTGGTAATTATAAGGCATTTGATTTGATTAAGCTAGTTACTTGCTGTTGATTGCTGGTCAATTAGCTATTGTTTGCAAATAAGCAGAGGCCTACCCAGGTGTTAAACATTGCTAGTGGGTGGTGATTTTAGGACTTAGTTCAGTGTAATAGTTGTTATGCATTTGTTTCACATTCCACATTTTGGAGATTTGGACAGTTCTCCATATTGCTACAGGAGATTGTATTTTTGAAATCTGAGATTTGTAAATTATCTGGTAAACAAACTCAGGATGGAACTGCTGCAAAGCCACTGCCGCAGAGACGTACTAGGAATGGCAGATGGATTACTGTAGGATCTGGTAGACCTAGAGTTGTGGATAAAAGGCATATTGCACAGTCTGTTGCTCTACATAATTCATTTTCTGCACTTTCAGAGTGTAATGGTGTTTTGGAGACATTCTCAGCCACCAGGTGTAGTGGTTTTATGGAGACAGGCACTGAGGGTAGTGTTGTTGTGGAGACAGGCTCAGGCACTGAGGGTAGTGATGTTGTGGAGACAGGCTCAGGCACTGAGGGTAGTGGTGTTGTGGAGACAGGCTCAGGCACTGAGGGTGGTGATGTTGTGGAGACAGGCTTGGAGACTATTGTGAGGCCTAATAGAAAGCAGTTGTTGTTGCGGGATTCCATCATAAGAGGTGTGGAGATGGACAATGGTGGTCTTGTGAGAGGTCTTCCCGAAGCTACTGCTCACAGAGACAGTAGACGTATTTGCAATATTGTTAAGAGATGTACTTATCCATATAGGGACAAATAAATTGGCTTGCCATGAGGTTTCGGAGGTTAAGGAAGGTTTTAGTGTTTTTGCCAATGATATACGGCAGGTTGCTTCCACACTGTCATTCTCTGAAGTTCTGCCTGTGCATAACACTCAGAACGACAGGCGGATGCGTATAAGGGAGTTTAACTTGTGGCTTGGTGAATGGTGTCGGGAGCAAGGATTTGGCTTCATTTCTCATGGTAGCTCTGTTTGGAATGGAAATAAACTGTACAAAAAAGATGGTTTGCATCTTTCTCAAAAGGGAATAAATGTTCTCAGTGAGCAGTTCAGAGGTTTTGCTAGGATGTATTTAAACTGGGGGGAGGGGGCAAAAGGATGATAAAACATCAATCCAATTGCCCCCTAAAACAAGGACAGAAGGTGCAAGTGTGTTAAAAAGGATAAGCTTAGAATCATGTCTACAAATGCTCACAGTTTAAGGAATAAAATCCATGAACTTGTAACAATAATGGCAACTGAAAATGTAGATTTAGTCACTGTTCCTGAGACATGGTATAATGAAAAAAATAACTGGGACATAGCAATAACAGGGTGCTCTTTATATATAAAAGACAGGGAAGGCAAGAAAGGGGGAGGGGTGGCCCTGTATGTAAAGGATAGCATAAAATCTAGCCTAATAAATAGTTAGTGAGGCGAAAATAGAGTCTGTTTGGGTTACGTTAGAATTTGGTAATCACACAGTAACTCGTGTAGGTGTGATTTATAGGCCCCCAGGACAAATAGAAGAATTAGATAATCTACTAGTTGAGGAAATAGCTAAAATGACAATGAAGGGGGAAGTTATCATCATGGGTGACTTTAATCTTCCTGATGTAAATTGGAAAACAAAATTAGCTACTTGTGCCAGGAGCACACATATTCTAAACTCCCTACTGGGATTGTCTCTAAAACAAGTCGTTGAGGAGCCAACTCGTAAAGAGGCCATATTACATTTAGTGTTAACAAATGGAGATTTGGTATCAGATATTACTGTAGGTGAAAGTTTAGGATCCAGTGATCATCATGTGGTGTGACTGAGTCACACCACACAAAAACAAACGTTTTAGACTTTAAAAAAACAGACTTTCTAAAATTAGAATACGTGTAAAGGAGTCATTATCAGACTGGAGCAATTTAAATGGAGTCCAAGAGAAATGGAATTATTTAAAAGTTACAGTGCTGAAGGCAACAGAAAATTGCATTAGGCTTGTCAGTAAAAGCAAAAAAAATCAAGAAACCATTCTGGTGCTCTGCAGATGTGGGCAAAATAGTAAAAAACTAAAGGTTAGCATTTAGTAATTATAAAAAAAAAGTGAGACAGAATGATCTATTTATTAGGCAGAAAGAGGCTAAGCAAGTTATAAGAGCTTCCAAATCACACACAGAAGAGAAAATAGCACAGTCAGTAAAAAAAGGGGACAAAACATTTTTTAGATACATAAATGAGTAAAGGAAAGTAAAACAAGGATTAGTTAGATTAAAGACAAAAGAAGGAAGGTACGTAGAAGAGGATAAAGGTCTAGCTGACTGCCTCAATTAATATTTTTGTTCAGTATTTACAGATGAAAATGAAGGAAAGGGACCTCGGTTAGGAAAAAGGACAAATGAGTAATTTATTACACGTGAGTTTACAGAGGAAGAGGTTCTATTTCAGCTGTCAAAAGTTAAGACAAATAAGTCAATGGGACCTGATGGAATACACCCAAAGTTATTAAAAGAGCTTAGTGGTGTACTAGCAAAACCATTAAAGGACCACTATAGTGCCAGGAAAACATACTCGTTTTCCTTGCACTATAGTGCCCTGAGGGTGCCCCCACCCTCAGGGACCCCCTCCTGCCGGGCTCTGGAGAGAGGAAGGGGTTAAACACTTACCTTTCTCCAGTGCCGGGCGGGGAGCTGTGCTCCTCCTCTCCTCCTTGCTCGCGACGTCATCGGCTGATGCGCATGCGGCAGAGCCACCGCGCATTCAGGCGGTCGCATAGGAAAGCATTTACAATGCTTTCCTATGCGTGCTCTCACTGTGATTTTCACAGTGAGAAACGCAAGCGCCTCTAGCGGCTGTCAGTGAGACAGCCACTAGAGGCTCTGGAGGCTGGATTAACCCTCAGTATAAACATAGCAGTTTCCTGAAACTGCTATGTTTATAAAAAAAGGGTTAATCCTAGAGGGACCTGGCACCCAGACCACTTCATTAAGCTGAAGTGGTCTGGGTGCCTAGAGTGGTCCTTTAACAGATTTATTTAACCAATCATTGTTAACAGGAGTAGTCCCAGAAGATTGGAAGTTAGCGAATGTTGTGCCTATTCACAAGAAAGGTAGTAGGGAGGAGTCATGCAAATATAGGCCAGTAAGCCTTACTTCAGTAGTGGGGAAAGTAATGGAAACCATGTTAAAGGATAGGATTGTTTAACATCTAAAAACACATGGATTTCAAGATCAGAGACAACATGGGTTTACTTCAGGGAGATCATGCCAAACTAATTTTATTGATTGTTTTGATTGGGTAACTAAAATAATAGATCAGAGTGGTGCAGTAGACATTACTTACATAGATTTCAGTAAGGCTTTTGACACTGTTACACATAGAAGGCTTATCAATAAACTGCAATCTCTTAGTTTGGATTCCAATATTGTTGAATGGGTAAGGCAGTGGCTGCGTGACAGGCAACAGAGGGTTGTAGTCAATGGAGTATATTCGAAGCTTGGGCTTGTCACCAGTGGGGTACCTCAGGGATCTGTACTTGGACCTATTCTCTTTAATATTTTTATTAGTGATATTGCAGAAGGTCTTGATGGTAAGGTATGTCTTTTTGCTGATGATACTAAGATATGTAACATGGTTGATGTTCCAGGAGAGATAAGCCATGGCAAATGATTTAGGTAAACTAGAAAAATGGTCAGAGTTGTGGCATACATACTGACACACACATACTGAGACATACACACATATACAGACACACAGGCGTACATTGTGACAGACACATACTAACATACATACAGGACATACATGCATAAGGACATACAGACAGGGCCGCCACCAGAAATTTTGGGGCCCCTAACTGAGCTCAGGGTCTGGGCCCCTGGGGGCCCGCCTCCAAAACCGCCCACAGAGACCGCCTCCAAATCCCGCCCACAGGAATACACACACAGACACAAACACATTCACTGATACAAAAAGACACAGATACACACACACACACTGATACATACTAACAGACACGCATACATAGGCATACATACTGACACATAGGCGTACATAGTGACAGACACATACTAATGTACATACAGACACACATGCATAAGGACATACAGACACATTCATAATGACATACATACAGACATTCATACTGGCATACATACATTCATACAGACAGACAGACATACACACATTCATAATGACATGCAGACATACATACACTGACATTCATACACACATAATGACATGCATACAGACATACAGACATACAGACAGACATACATACATACATTCATACTGGCATACATACATACAGACATACATTCATACTGGCATACAAACATTCATACAGACACTGACATCCATACATACACACATTCATAATGACATATATACATACATTCATACAGACAGACATACACACACACACAGCTCATTTTCCAGCCACCCTCCTGTTTCTTACCTTGTCTTTGCAGGAGGGTGGCTAGGGCTCATGGCACTGGGAGTCGTCTGGCTCTCCCTCTTCATTGCCGGGCGCACGCTCCTCCCGCGCGGAGTGAGCTGGAAGGAAGTGACCACTTCCTCCCAGCAGCACTTGCGCTGCGGCGGTAATTTATTTATTTTTTTAAAGGGGCCCGGTCGCGCTATACCACAGCCACAATGCTGACTGGGCCCCTGAAGATATGGGGCCCATTGGGTGGCCCTAAGTGTGTGGGCCACCCGATGGGCCCCATCAGCGTGCGGCCGTTCCGCCACTACACGTGGGGCTCAGGCGGCCAGGCCCCACAGGGCCGGCGGGCCAGTGACAACCGTTGTGGTTGTCACCCCTTGATGGCAGCCCTGGCTGAACCCCTCCATCCTATGCAAATGATATTAAGGACAGGAATGCTCTATATGGCCATAGAGCCTTTCGTGTCCGCATAACCCACAACACATTGTGTGATTAAGTGAATAACAGAAAACAGAGGGTATAGGGTGAGCCAGATATAGGATTGATACACAAATAGAGGGGGGCAAATGTAAACTATATATATTGAGGAAAAGTAGTGTACCGAGGAGGGAGCTTGGATGGGTAAAAAATACAAAGGAAAATGTATTAATGCAGACAAGGGAAAATATCATATATGAAAAAAAAACAAAAAACTTTATTGATGAAAAAACTAATAAAATTGCCCAACAGCAAATACCATGGTGTTTGTGTGCTGTGAACAATCCAAATGTGAGGAAATAAAAATGTAAAAAAATAATAATAAAACAAAAATCATCAAATCAAGTCAAGAATAGGTGTACGAAATGTCTGAATAAGTAATCAACACCTAGTGTCATAACTATAAACGTGGTATTTGTAAATCCTATCATACTGCCTATTCCAGGATCAAGGTAAAGCATATCACAATTCACTCATAGCCGGTATACCACCTTGCTAAGAGGTTTAACTAATTTTATTGATTTTTTTGATTGGGTAACTAAAATAATAGATCAGAGTGGTGCAGTAGACATTGCTTACCTAGATTTCAGTAAGGCTTTTGACACTGTTGAACATAGAAGGCTTATCAATAAACTGCAATCTTTAAGTTTGCAGGCTAAAGCCAGTAAGGTATTGTCATGCATGAAAAAGGGCGTTCATTCTCGGGATGAGAATATAATTTTGCCTCTTTATAAATTAATGATAAGACCACATTGTAATGGCACCCCCAGGCATAAAAGCGTTAAACCGCCGTTTAGAAGATCTTCCCCTTCCAGAGACACAGTCACAGCTACTGCAGAACATCAATCCACCAAACCGGAGAAGCATTTGAATGCTCTCAAGCATATGAATGCTGTAAACAGCCAAATAGGAAAAACCATACGAATAGGTTTACACTCCCAGCAGTCAAACTGGAACAGCATACAATAAATCCCCCCAAGAACGAGACAAGGCTCCGTTTTGAGGGTCAAGCAGGAACAGGTTTAATGAGGGCTACCTGCCCAGTATTTATGCAAGTCTCCCACCTGGTGGACACTCCCCTAGGGGACCAAATGGGAGACTGTGACAAAGGACAGATATGAACCAATGACAGACACACAGAGGTAAAACATCCCCACAATGCATCCTAACTTCCCTCCCTCTGTCCTGGATATAATTGTGAAGTAATCCAATTATCTCTCAGGGCAGAGGTAAAACTCCATTAACCACATGGTTACAGTAAAACAGTAAAACACAATAAAATACACCATATTACATTTAACACACAAAATATATACTTGCAACCCATCCCCAGATAGCTGGGATCTGAGGGCACAAAAGTACAGAATAGTGCTCAGATCCTATGCACACAGTCCAATTGCCGTGGAGTTAAAGTGTTCCTAAAGTCTTGTCTCCAAATGAATAGACTCCACGGGATGGCTATCTGGGGTAATGCTGTTCATACGGTTTAAACTACCGAATGAACAGGCATTCGGTTAACTGACCGAATGCAGTAGCAAGGAGGCTGACGGCTCAGCGGTGTTCGCGCAAATAAGTGTCCGTTTACAGTTCCACAGTTTGGGCGCTGAACACCGCTGGCCGTTCGGGACATTAAAATGGCCGCCGCCACGTGTTCAGCAACCGAACAAAGGCCACCCAGCATTCGTCAATTAAGCTGCGGTTAACTGCAGCTTCTGGGAGGTTAATTGCGACACACTCCAGCTCCCAGGTGGTCCAGTCATTCATGCGTTAGTTCGGTAGATTGAATCTACCGACCACCGGGCAGAAAGGCACGAATAAGCCTTTTCTGCAGGGGAAAAGAAGTCTTTTAACATGGGGCCATAATCCAAAGGCAACAGGCGAGCAACCAGGCTTCTCCAATGCAATGTGGCGAGATTGCTCTTGTCACATCTCTCCCCTTTTGCAAACAGACTAACAGGGTATCTGACCTCCTGCCGGTGAGTGCCCTTGTTAGTCCAGCAGCCCACCCACAAAACACAATCAGCAGTACAGCCCACCCACAATAAATGGTTACTACACCTGGGTAGAGGAGAAGCTTGTCCATGTCCAGGTGTGCGGGGGACAGGCTTTAGTGGGTTGCTGATTGGGCAGAGACCAGCGGTACTCTGCCCTGGTGCCAGCGCTACTGTGGAGGTAGCCTGGTTGGAGCCTGCTTGCTAGAGGGGGAGACCGACTGTCTCCCCTTTAGATACACAGCTCCGCTGCTGAAAGGGGAGACCGACTGTCTCCCCTTTAGATACACAGCTCTGCTGCCGGAGGGGGAGACCGACTGTCTCCCCTTTGGCTAAACAGCCCTGTCGCTGGGGGGCAGGACCGACCGTCCCTACCCCCTGTGCTGTAAGTGCAGAGACCACGGTCCCATCTGCACGGTTGTGGGGATAACTGTCTCCCCCTGGTACGTTAAGCTGCCGCTGGGGAGAGGGGGTAACAAGCTCCTCTCCCATACATACTTCAGGCCGCGGGGAAGGGAGACTGACTGTCTCTGCTCCCAATACAGAGTCCTGCTGCTGGGGAAAGGAGACTGGACTCTCTATTCCCTGTAGGACACTCTGCCGCTGGGGAATGGAGACTGGGCTCTCTATTCCCTGTAGGACACTCTGCCGCTGGGGAATGGAGACTGGGCTCCCAATTCCCAATAAATCATACTGCCGCTGGGGAATGGAGACTGGGCTCCCAATTCCCAATAAGTCATACTGCCGCTGGGGAAAGGATTGGGCTCCCAATTCCCTGCAGTACCAACGTGCCAGCTGACCTTCTCTTTCTGCCCGGTATTGCAGATTCTTGAACACTCGGTCCCTCATGGACTGCACGTATTTCTCAGCTGGATTTTGTCTGAAGAACTTCAGCCATAATTCCATCATATTGTCAAACTCTCTCCTTGAGTAGCTGTACTCCACTGCTGGTTCCATCCTGGTGCTGTCAGGGTTGCTGTACTGGGACATGCGTTGCCCTTAACTTGTAAATCCAAAGAAATGGTGTTTCCTGTAGCTGTCCTTCTGACTGTGGGAATGATCCCACCGTGCCACCATTTAGGAGATCTTCCTCTTCCAGAGACACAGGCACAGCTACTGCAGAACACCAATCCACCGAACCGGAGAAGCATATGAATGCTGTAAACAGCCGAATAGGAAAAACCATACAAATAGGTTTACACTCCTAGCAGTCAAACTGGAACAGCATACAATAAATCCCCCCAAGAACGAGACAAGGCTCCGTTTTGAGGGTCAAGCAGGAACAGGTTTAATGAGGGCTACCTGCCCAGTATTTATGCAAGTCTCCCACCTGGTGGACAATCCCCTAGGGGACCAAATGGGAGACTGTGACAAAGGACAGACATGAACCAATGACAGACACATAGAGGTAAAACATCCCCACAATGCATCCTAACTTCCCTCCCTCTGTCCTGGAGATAATTGTGAAGTAATCCAATTATCTCCCAGGGTAGAGGTAAAACTCCATTAACCACATGGTTACACTAAAACACTAAAACACAATAAAATACACTATATTACATTTAACACACAAAATATATACTTGCAACCCATCCCCAGATAGCTGGGATCTGAGTGCACAAAAGTACCGAATAGCGCTCAGATTCTATGCACACAGTCCAACCGCCGTGGAGTTAAAGTGTTCCTAAAGTCTGTTCTCCATATGAATAGACTCCACGGGATGGCTATCTGGGGTAATGCTGTTCATACGGTTTAAACTACCGAATGAACAGGCATTCGGTTAACTGACCGAATGCAGAAGCAAGGAGGCTGACGGCTCAGCGGTGTTTGCGCAAATAAGTGTCCTTTTAAAGTTCCACAGTATGGGCGCTGAACACCGCTGGCCTTTCGGGACTTTAAAATGGCCGCCGCCACGTGTTCATCAACCGAACAAAGGCCACCCAGCATTCGTCAATTAAGCTGCGGTTAACCGCAGCTTCTAGGAGGTTAATTCCCGACACACTCCAGCTCCCAGGTGGTCCAGTCATTCGTGCGTTAGTTTGGTAGATTGAATCTACCGACCGCCAGGCAGAAAATCACGAATAAGCCTTTTCTGCAGTGGAAAAGAAGTCTTTTAATATGGGGCCCTAATCCAAAGGCAACAGGCGAGCAACCAGGCTTCTCCAATGCAATGTGGCGAGATTGCTCTCGTCACACACATATTTAATATGCTGTGCAATTTTGGTCACCTGTTCCAAAGAAGGATATTATGGCACTAGAAAAAGTGCAGAGGCGGGCTACAACATTAATAAAAGGAATGGAACATATCAGCTATGAAGAAAGATTAACAAATTTAAACCTATTTAGTTTAGAAAAACGTCGCCTTAGAGGGGATATGATAGCATTATACAAATAGATTGGGGCCAATACAAACTATTGTGTGGAAATCTATTCACAAACCGGACTTTAAATAGGATACGAGGCCATGCGTTTAGACTGGAAGAAAGAAGATTTTGTCTAAGGCAAAGGAAAGGTTTTTTTACTGTAAGAACAATAAGGATGTGGAATTCTCTGCCTGAAGAAGTGGTTCTTTTCAGCTATGTAACTATGTAACTGTCTTCCCTTTGGCTAAACAGTACATAGTTTCATTACCCTCCCTCTTTACCCAGCACTATTACAGTTATAGGTGCCATTGTAGGCACGGGGGGAGAAGCCTGTTAGACTGTTAGTATTTTATTCTAACTTTCCTTCTCCATTTTATATTGGAAGGCTTCCTGGAATTATAAATTTCTGCGTTCCAATCTCCTTATAGCAATAGGCAGCGAGTTTCATCTTTAAACTTACGCCTGCCATTAATGGGAGCTGGATTCTATGTCAGTACCTAGCCGTTAATTTACCTTGTTTAACCCCACGTTCTTGTTGCCACCCAGTATCTATTCCATTACCTATACGTTTGTAATAGTTATAGGCAGGGAGCCTTCCTTCATATATCCTGCTACAGTCTAAAATATCCATTTTGGTGCCGATTTTGGTATTAAAAGCTATTCCCTAGTATATCACCCCACTGAGACATTTTGTAATAAATCTTGGCACATACATGTGCATAGATTTATACCCACTACGTTGGTGATACACTTTACATTGATCCTGGAATAGGCAGTACGATAGGATTTACAAATACCACGTTTATAGTTATCATCCTAGGTGTTAATTACTTATTCAGATCTTTTGTACACCTATTCTTGACTTATTGATTTGGTGATTTTTGTTTTATTTATTTTTTTATTTCCTCACATTTGGTTTGTTCACAGCACATAAACACCATGGTATTTGTCGTTGGACAATTTTATTAGTTTTTTCATCTAAAAAGGTTTTTTTTATTTTTATATTTCCCCTTGTCTGGATTAATAAGTTTTCCTTTGTATTTGTTACCCATCCCAGCTCCCTCCTTGGTACACTACTTTTCCTCAATATATTAAAGGATCACTATAGGGTCAGGAACAAAAACATGCATCCCTGACCCTATAGTGTTAAAACCACCATCTAGCTCCCCTGGGCCCCTCATGCCTCCATACATATAGTAAAAATCTTACTGTATTCAAGCCTGAAGCTGCTGGCTCTGCCCTTTCTGCCTCAGAAAAACAAGCAGTCTGCTGACATCATGAGAAGTGGTAATCGGATCCAATCACAGTGCTTCTCCATAGGATTGGCTGAGACAGACAAGGAGGCAGATCAGAGGCAGAGCCAGCATGATTCAAACACAGCCCTGGCCAAACAGCATCTCCTCATAGAGGTGAATTGAATCAATCAATCTCTATGAGGAAAGTTCAGTGTCTGCATGCAGACAGGGGAGGAGATATTGAATGTTTGGATGCATTTTAGGCAGCCATGACCCAGGAAGGATCTCTAACAGCCATCTGAGGAGTGGCCAGTGAAGTTATCACTAGGCTGTAATGTAAACACTGCATTTTCTCTGAAAAGACAGTGTTTACAGCAAAAAGCCTGACGGTAATGATTCAACTCACCAGAACAAATAAAATAAGCTGTAGTTGTTCTGGTGACTATAGTGTCCCTTTAAGTGAATAACCATTCATATGAAAGGAGCCAAATGGGGGGGCGGGCGGAGGGGAGGGAAGGGAAGGAGGGAGTAGACTTGTTTTGAGTGGAATAACCAAGAAAGCAGCCAAACAAATAATTCATATGAAAGTATAATGGGGGAGGGGGGGAGGAGAGAGAACAGAGATGCAGGAAAAAAAAGCATAAAAAAAACAAAACAAACCATGATGCCAAGTGAGGGCGCTGGAGCGACTGTCAGCCCACAAGCTCGGAGGTCAACAGGAGCTTCTGTGTCAGGAAGTTGTCGGAGAAGCATACTGCAGAACTGGGGTGAAGAACTGAATCCAGACAGCAGGAAAAATGAAGCGATCCACAGCCAGGAGTAGCAAGATGGCGGTCTGTATGCACCGGATGCAGCAGCATGCAGATTGCTAGACCAATTACGGTAGGGTAGGCAAGGGGGGAGTCCCTTAAATAGGTCCCATATGTCCCTCCCACAACTCCAGGCAAAGCCTTAATGACCCATTTGTTTTATTATGTATATTATGTATATTAAGGCTTGATGTCACAGTAGCTGCACCTACAGGAAATGAGTGATCATAGAAAGAAGAAGGATTGAAGCCTAACCTGACTAATAAAATTCTGATGTATAGCATACACTTTTGAGTTGTAAGAAGCTTCCCATGCAAACTTAGTTAAGGAGAATTAGGGAGCATTAACGTGAGTGTTTTATTAAGCTTTTTAAGAAATAGCACATTATCCAACAGTTACTAAATGGTGTCCAGATCCATTACTGGACACCATTTAGTAACTGTTGGATAATATGCTATTTCTACCAGGGGACATACTTGGCTAGTTTTAGTTTGTTTTGTAGACATTGTATAATAATTGTACATTCACAAAGTTGGTTAAATCACAAAGTTGTAAACACACGTAGGTTCCGGCAGTGCAGTATTGGTAGAGTTTCAAAAGCCAGGGAGACAAGGATCGAGCTAAATAATGTGGTGGGTTGAGCTATATGATCAGCAGGGGTGGGGCTACATGCGTCCAGAACCTGGTTAGAATGAAGAGTTGAGAAATCAATAATTATCCTCGTTTTATTGTTGAATTTGTGTGTAGGGTTACCAAGAGGACTGCTCCTCCAACTGGAAAAAAATGGAAAAGGGGGGTATTTGAACGGGCCTATCATTCTGACCTCTTTATCCAGTAACTATTATATGGTTTGAGGCTCTTTAATTGCAGACTGAAGAATATAACCTTCAAATATACTAAATTTGTATTAAAATCTGAAGAAAAAACTGAACTTAAAAATTCTGCTAGATGAGGAGAGGGGTGATCTGATACGTAATGGTTTAGTTTGTGAATTTTCACTGCAGATAGTCATTAGTTAGGGCACAATATTTTAGCAAGGGCCCCAAAACATAGTGAGCAGACATGAAGCAGCCTACAGGCTTTGAATCCACAACTTCCTGCATTAAAATTATTGAACACTTGTGGTTTCCCCTGAAAAATAATAGGTCTACCCAACTCATCTTCGTGTTCTCTTTGGGCTGGTCAGAAGGTTACATAGTTACATAGTTACATAGCTGAAAAGAGACTTGCATCCATCAAGTTCAGCCTTCCTCACATATGTTTTTGCTGTTGATCCAAAAGAAGGCAAAAAACCTAGTCTGAAGCGCTTCCAATTTTTCAACAAACTAGGAAAAAATTCCTTCTTGACCCCAAAATAGCATTCAGATGTCTCCTTGGATCAAGCAGCTATTACCCCACTAATTAGAAATTATATCCCTGTATGTTATGTTTTTTCAAGTATTTATCCAATTGCAGTTTAAACATCTGTAATGACTCTGACAAAACCACCTCTTCAGGTGTTTTCTGTAAGAGTTTGGCTGGCCCCGCAAAACGTCTGCAAAAGAGTTCTGTGTCTAGCTGGCTCCAGTTGGTCAGGATGTTAAACTGAGCCAAAGCCTTAGCAGAAAAGGACTTATGATCCTCGAAGAATGCAAATAGGCCATATGTATGCCTCAGGCCTACCGGTTTGTGCATATATGCAACAGGTAGCCTTGTGGAGGACCAGCATTTCATTATGTTATTTTCTTATTTTAAATGTATATATGTAAATGACTTTATAAGCCTGTGCTAGTCATTCTTTGCTTATCCCTGGCACATTGTTTATTTTATTATCTTTATGTCCTGTCCATTATCTTTCTTGTTATTTGTTTAATGGTTTTATTTCCCTACATGGATACCTCTGTCTTATCTCTGTGATTTTTGATATTACCCTTTTGTTTTTAATGACCCTTACCTCAAATGTCCACAGATGCATCGTCCCCATTCCTTAGTTTTATTGCAGGCCCATCTGACCCTAATACACTGCTCAAAAAAATAAAGGGAACACAAAAATAGCACATCCTAGATCTGAATGAATGAAATATTCTTCTGAAATACTTTGTTCTTTACATAGTTGAATGTGCTGACAACAAAATCACACAAAAATAAAAAAATGGAAATCAGGTCTGCATTTGGAGTCACACTCAAAATTAAAGTGGAAAAATACACTACAGGCTGATCCAACTTTGATGTAATGTCCTTAAAACAAGTCAAAATGAGGCTCAGAAGTGTGTGTGGCCTCCACGTGCTTGTATGACCTCCCTACAACGCCTGTGCATGCTCCTGATGAGGTGGCGGATGGTCTCTTGAGGGATGTCCTCCCAGACCTGGACTAAAGCATCTGCCAACTCCTGGACAGTCTGTGGTGCAACGTGACGTTGGTGGATGGAGCAAGACATAATGTCCCAGATGTGCTCAATTGGATTCAGGTCTGGGGATCAGGCGGGCCAGTCCATAACATCAATGCCTTCATCTTGCAGGTACTGATGACACACTCCAGCTACATGAGGTCTAGCATTGTCTTGCATTAGAAGGAACCCAAGGCCAACCGCACCAGCATATGGTCTCACAAGGGGTCTGAGGATCTCATCTCGGTAACTAATGGCAGTCAGGCTACCTCTGGCGAGCACATGGAGGGCTGTGCGGCCCCCCAAAGAAATGCCACCCACACCATTAATGACCAAACCAGTCATGCTGGAGGATGTTGCAGGCAGCAGAACCTTCTCCATGGCGTCTCCAGACTCTGTCACGTCTGTCACATGTGCTCAGTGTGAACCTACTTTCATCTGTGAAGAATACTGGGCGCCAGTGGCGAATTTGCCAATCTTGGAGTTCTCTGGCAAATGCCAAACGTCCTGCACAGTGTTGGGCTGTAAGCACAACCCTTACCTGTGGACGTTGGGCCCTCATACCACCCTCATGGAGTCTGTTTCTGACCTTAGAGCAGGCACATGAACATTTGTGACCTGCTGGAGGTTATTTTGCAGGGCTCTGGCAGTGCTCCTCCTGTTCCTCCTTGCACAAAGGCGGAGGTAGCGGTCTTGATGCTGGGTTGTTGCCCTCCTATGGCCTTCTCCACATCTCCTGATGTACTGGCCTGTCTCCTGGTAGCGCCTCCATGCTCTGGACACTACACTGACAGACCTAGCTGTGACAAAGTGCCCTTCACCACTTGGTCCTGGAGAGGCTTGCTTGCCAGCCTCCTGCCCTGCGACTATGGCCCTGGGGTGTATGGCCCTTTAAAACCATTACTTGGGCTTATGGACTTTTATTTGGCTAGTGCTGGCCCTTTAAAAACAGTGCATGGACATATTGAAACTTTTGGGACACTTTTTCTGCCCCTTTGAATCCATGGGAAGGTGTGCCTCTTCCCCTCCCCCTGTCCCATTGTTCTCCAGCAGGGCATTGTCCCAGGGACACTGCCAAACCAGTTGGAACTAGCTGCTTTGTCCTTCCTCAGTCAAAATGTGATTTATGCTGGTTATACAAATTATAAGTTTTATTGATATCGCATGTAAACTCACAAAGTTACAAAAATGGCATAAAAGTATGTTTTTTAGCTTGGAGATAATTGAGTTGATACAGTTATTAACTCAATTATCTCCCAAGCAGAGGGGAGGATTCTCATTGTAAAAAGGGGGTGTGCTTATCCATGTGCCTTTATTTTATTGGTTGTTAAATTTACAGTTCCAGTGCCCCACAGGGCCAGGTGGGTGGTAACCTTCCTGGAAAGTTGTATATAAGTAGGAATAAACTCTCATTGGAGTCACATCTTCTTGACCCTCAATACGTAGCCTTGTCTCGTTATTGTAGGGAACTGCTATAATCAAACTGGGGATTGCTGTGCTCTGCATACTCCCTTGAGCTTTAATCACTTAGCTCTTCTAAGAGCTAAGAGCTCTTCTGATACGCTTTCCTGGAGAAGAGGTCTTCCTCACACAGTCCTGGATGTCAGAGGTTCATACAGGGTGGAAGGAAGAGGTCTTTCCCACATGGTCCTGGAAGACAGAAGCTGATCCAGGGTGGAAGGAAGACGGCGAGACTACCAGTAAAAGGAAGGTACTCGCTCGGAGTACGGGGAGTTCCGTTACACCAGCAAACCTTCTTGCCACAGATCTCATTGATGTGCCATCCTGGATGAGTTGCACTACCTGAGCCACTAGAGTGAAAGCACCGCCAGCATTCAAAAGTGACCAAAACATCAGCCAGGAAGCATAGGAACTGAGAAGTGGTCTGTGGTCACCACCTGCAGAACCACTCCTTTATTGGGGGTGTCTTGCTAATTGCCTATAATTTCCACCTGTTGTCTATTCCATTTGCACAACAGCATGTGAAATTGATTGTCACTCACTGTTGCTTCCTAAGTGGACAGTTTGATTTCACAGAAGTGTGATTGACTTGGAGTTACATTGTGTTGTTTAAGTGTTCCCTTTATTTTTTTTTTTTTTGAGCAGTGTATATCTCCCTCAATCTGATTTAAAATGTATCCAGGACTTGCAAGCAACACAGTGTTCTGTCAGGTGTTCTACTGCCATATGCACTAGGTAGCCTTTTGGAGGACACTGGACAGTTTCCCTCCCACCCAAGCTCATGTCCTCATTTATAGATAGTCTCCCACACAACTTTCACTCAATGGATATGATAGGTGAAAACAATGATCAGCCCGTCCTTCCAATCTTTTAACCCTTTAGAATAAATCCCCTCTCTCTATAAATAGCTATATATCACACATCAATTCTATACACTTTTAGTTAATTTTTACTGTGTTACTATTTCTGGTTTGTGTTTGTCTACACAGCTCATACCATATATATCTACAGTTGTGGCTGTGTATGTGTACTTGTTTATTTTTACATATTTATTTTACTTTGTCTTGTCCTGCATGCTAAAGCTAGTTGTTCCCAGCCCCACTCAACATTGTTGGCTTGTTAACTTAAATGTTATTCACCTATCTGCTTATCGCTAAAGACTTTCTCTGTTATTTCTGCATCCCCCCCCTAATTTTGATACCCACCCAAATGTCTTGCTTGACCAATCATCACCTCCTCTGTGCATCTCCATTCCTTAGCTTTATTGCAACCCTTTTTGACCCTTTCATCTGTGTCTTCCACAGTCTGAGTTAAAAGTTCCCTGCTGGAAACCAGAACAGTTCTCAGTTGCCTGCCCACCCCTCCCCTCACCACCACACCACACCCCAAGTTATTTATTCCATTTATAGATAGAATCTCACAATTTAGATAATTATAAATGATGGCTACAAACATTACCTGCATTCAGAACACTCCTACACTCCCTTAACCCCTAACACTCAGTCCTCATTCTCCTTACTTCTGCCCACTATGCTTTTCTCAAAGTACTTACTCATCTGAGCAATGCTCTATCTTTTCCTCTTTTCCTTTTCTCTCCTCTCCCTCAGCATCAAAATATTTCATTACACCCACTTCCCTCAACAACACAATCACACTCACATTAATCCATCTCTGCTACACTCCCCTCTTCTCTCATCTCAGGTCGTGCACTCGTTTCTCTATTCTTTCTTTCTTGCTCCCACCCAATCTCATCTTAGACCCTGCCCATATAAAACCCATTCACACCTCCTGCCACTATCTCTCCTCCTACCTCTAGCTGCTGGTGATGTCTCACCCAACCCAGGACCCTTCACCTTGTCTGCTCACACTGACAACCAGAAATCCCACAAACCTCATCCACATACCCTGCGTGTTTATCCTCCTTTAACAACATTCAGTGTGCATTCTGGAACACCCGTTCCATCTGTAGAAATATTAAATCAACAGCCTCTTCATCTCTAATTTCCGCACACTACTAGCACTCACTGAGACCTGGCTTTCCTCTTCTGATACCACTACTCCAGCTTCTTTATGTTTTGTTGGACTGCAACATAGTCATCCTTCTCTCCCCTCAATGTACTTTTCCACCTATCCTCCCTGCCCCTGCCCCATCCTTTACTTCCTTTGAAGTTCACACTGTCCACATATTTAAGCCCACTCCTTTAAAAATTCCTATCATCTATCGCCCCCTGGTCATCCTAGGCTATTCATTGAACACTTTTCATCCTGGCTACCCCACTTTCTCTCCTCCAGCACTCCTTCCCTCATACTTGGAAAATTTAACATCCCAATCAACAACCTAAACTGCCCTGATGCCTACCATCTGCTCTCTGTAACCTTCTCCTTCAGCCTCACACAGTGGTCTACTTCAGAAACTCATACAGCAAGAAACACTCTTGACCTCATCTTCACCAATATCTGTACCACCTCTAATCTCTCCATTGTTTTGTTTCCTTTAACTGACCACCCTTTTCTGAACTTTGACATCGGCATATCCCATACCCAAATCCCCAAAACCACCCCCAACTCTCGAATCTCGCAGAAACCTCCTGTGACGGTCTGAGTAGGTATCACCACCCTGAATTCCCTTTTCCCATAAAAGTAATAATGCCAATAATCCACAGGTTTCAATATCACTGGTCTCGCATAATAACCCACACATGAGCCAACTTGATGCTGGGACAAGAATGGTTTAATGGAAACACAGGCATTCAATTTATACATCACATAACTCCTCCTCTGAGCCAGCGAGATAATTGAGTTTTGAGAACATACTAAACTCAATTATCTTCTGGTCAGATAAAGTTAAAATTCT
Source organism: Pelobates cultripes (assembly GCA_933207985.1). NCBI lineage: Eukaryota > Metazoa > Chordata > Amphibia > Anura > Pelobatidae > Pelobates > Pelobates cultripes. Next base: position 262,777,461 of record OW240917.1, read on the forward strand.
CATGATTTCTAGAAATACCCCAAAAACACATAACAACCCCTCTGTTCGTGGGTTTTTATACGAAAACCGCAATAGGTAAAATAATGCTGGTTCATGAAGAATGCTCCTTGTGTTCGGTAGTTTGAAACTCCCAAACGCCATTCGTCTAAAGTGCTGGGAAATAGAATGTAGCAGAGTTCCATAGAGACCGGTGTTCGTGCGAGTGCATAGTCGAAAACAAATCCAGGCAATCGACGACCTTGTCCCACTGGCCACATTCGGGAGACAAGATGGCCATCACCCATTGTTCTCACCACGTGCATTCGTATGCATGAAATGGCGGCCACCTAAGAGCATTCAATTAGTCTGCAGTTTTCGTATTTGTTAAGACACTCTCAGCTTAAATGAGTGAAATGGCCGTTTAGGTGATATTCCCCCTTCGAGACACCGGCTCTGCTATGTGGAACGCCAAACTCCCGAACGGAGTGTAAGGGAATACTTCAAACTCCCAAACCAAGAATCAGCCAAACTCCTTCTCCACTAGAATAGGCGAAATAACATTTCCCAGTATCAGTCAAACACGAGACCAAGCTCTGTATGATAGTTAAACAGGAATCTGCTTTAATGAGGGCTACCTGCCCGGTATTTATGCAGGTCTCCCACCTGGTGGACACTCCCCTAGGGGATCAGATGGGAGACTGGGACAATTGAAGTACAGTGGCCAATCACAGTGGCTCAGACATAAACACTCCTCTTTGTACAGGTAAATCCCTCCTCTCTATCTTGGAAGAAATCCAATTATCTCCAGGGATAGAGGCAAATCGCCATTTTACATAGCATAATAAAAACACATAAAAACCAATAACTGTAAAACTACCGAATGCTTCTAGTTTGTGTAACGTATCCCCAGATAGCCTGGGTCTGAGTGCACATAACTACCGAATAGCGCTCAGACCCAATGCACACAGTTCAAACGCCTTGGAGTCAAAGTCTTTCACATTGCTCTTTCAGTATACGATTGACTCCATGGGATGACTATCTGGGTTAAGTCCATTCGTGTAATAAACCTACTGAACGGACCGGCGTTCGCATGACCGTGGATAAGAAAGGCGGTCGGCAGCTTCAGCAGTGTTCTGCAGAAAAAGTGTCCGTTTTTAGTTCCATAAGTTCTTCGTCGAACACCGCTGTTTATTCGCATGTTTAAAATGGCCGCCGCCTCGTGGTCGGCATTCGAACGAAGACCACCCTGCATACAGTTAGAATGAAGAGGTGTCTGCGGTTAACCACAACGTTCTAATTGAGGCCAATAGGTTAACCAGCAGCACACTTCTCTTCTGGGTGGCCATCCTTTCGGTAGTTTTATTCAGTATATTTTGCAATAAACGAACAGGGACATACGGGCAGGTAATTCAATGAATGTAGACAAAACAGACGAACCAGCAAAATAGAATTTAGACAGATGGATCTGTCACAGTATTGCTACATGCTATTATCTCCTCTCAACTAGATATCATGACACCTCCTACATTTAAACGCAGCATGCGTTCCCATTTACAACCCTGGCACACCAAGCTGAACCGATATCTTGGAAATTTTTCTAAAACTGCTGAACGCTGTTGGAGAAAGTCTCACCTGACTTATAGAAACATAGAAACATAGAAACATAGAAACATAGAATGTGAAGGCAGATAAGAACCATTCGGCCCATCTAGTCTGCCAAATTTTCTAAATACTTTCATTAGTCCCTGGCCTTATCTTATAGTTAGGATAGCCTTATGCCTATCCCACGCATGCTTAAACTCCTTTACTGTGTTAACCTCTACCACTTCAGCTGGAAGGCAATTCCATGCATCCACTACCCTCTCAGTAAAGTAATACTTCCTGATATTATTTTTAAACCTTTGTCCCTCTAATTTAAGACTATGTCCTCTTGTTGTGGTAGTTTTTCTTCTTTTAAATATAGTCTCCTCCTTTACTGTGTTGATTCCCTTTATATATTTAAATGTTTCTATCATATCCCCCCTGTCTCGTCTTTCCTCCAAGCTATACATGTTAAGATCCTTTAACCTTTCCTGGTAAGTTTTATCCCGCAATCCATGAACCAGTTTAGTAGCCCTTCTCTGAACCCTCTCTAAGGTATCAATATCCTTCTGAAGATACGGTCTCCAGTACTGTGTACAATACTCCAAGTGAGGTCTCACCAGTGTTCTGTACAATGGCATGAGTACTTCCCTCTTTCTACTGCTAATACCTCTCCCTATACAACCAAGCATTCTGCTAGCATTTCCTGCTGCTCTATTACATTGTCTGCCTACCTTTAAGTCATCAGAAATAATCACCCCTAAATCCCTTTCCTCATATGTTGAGGTTAGGACTCTATCAAATATTCTGTACTCTGCCCTTGGGTTTTTACGTCCAAGATGCATTATCTTGCACTTATCCACATTAAATGTCAGTTGCCACAATTCTGACCATTTTTCTAGTTTACCTAAGTCATTTGCCATTTGGCTTATCCCTCCTGGAACATCAACCCTGTTACATATCTGTTATGCTACTACAAATAATAAATGGAACACAACTGCAGAAGGACGTTGAATTATTTTTTATTTTATTTAACTGAAATGAAAAAGCTGTTACTGTAGCTTTAAAACTTTAGCAAGGTTGTTAGGTTTTGAAAGCAGGACAAGCAGCAGTAGATTTGCAACAGTGAAGCAGTACTAAATAAGAATTAGTCCAAGTATAGGTTGAAGTTATTCAGAGTGAAACTTAATTGCAGCAGATAGAAAATTTAGCTTTCACTTAGCAACAGAGTGGCAATTGTAAATGCATAAGCAGGCAGAGACCAAAACGAACTTGAAGTAAAATACTTAGCGTTCAGTGGGAGTAGGTTCCGAAACTCTTATTAAGTGTTGCATCCAGATATTGAATACTTCCTTTGGAGCAGAAGCAGAGGTCCTTATTTCAATTCGAGGTCGAGGAGAGGAGAAGGAAGGTCAACGAATTTCAGTCCAGGGTTCGGTACACGTAACAGTAATGCAATAATTTGTAGCCGGTCTGAGGATCGCGGGGGAAAGCCTCACAATAATCCAGCATTTTGAATCTGGCGCGGTATCCCTATGTAGCGTGAGGAGACAGTGTCAGAGAAGGGGGCGTGGCTGTGCTCCGTCTAGCCCGAAGTGCCTGGGAAATGGCGAAACCGACAGGTATAACCTGACAATATCTTAGTATCATCAGCAAAAAGACATACTTTACCATCAAGACCTTCTGTAATATCACTAATAAAAATATTAAAGAGAATGGGTCCAAGTACAGATCCCTGAGTAGTGAAGTCGCGAACCGCGAACGCGAACTTCCGCAAATGTTGACTTCAATAGGCAGGCGAATTTTAAAACCCACAGGGACTCTATCTGGCGGGTGAGGGCCATAAAGATAATGAGGGGGGGCCTACAGTCCTCCCCCTCTCCGGCCCCCACCCCTGTGCGGCGGATGGGGGCCCTGAAAATAACAATAAGGGGGGGACTTACTGTCCCCCCCGGCCCCCACCCCTGCGCGGCGGGTGGGGGCCATATTGATAATGAGGGGGGACCTACTGCCCCCCCCGGCCCACACCCCTGCGCGGCGGGTGGGGGCCATATTGATAATGAGGGGGGGGGACCTACTGTCCACCCCCCCTCCGGCCCCCACCCCTGGGCGGCGGGTGGGGGCCATAAAGATAATGGGGGGGACCTACTGTCCTCCCCCCCGGCCCTCACCCCTGGGCTGCGGGTGGGGGCCCTAAGTAAATTCCCCCCCCTCAAAGGTGACTAGGGGTCCCCAAGCCCCTAGTCACCCACCCCTCCCCCCCAAATAAAAAGTCCCTACCTACCCCCCTCACCCTAAAAATAGTGAGGGGGGAATAAAATAACTAACCTGTAAAATAAAATTAAACTTACCATTCGACGTCTTCTTTTTTCTCAAATCTTAATTTTTCAGCCCCAATCACAGTGCTCTGTGTCATTTTACACAGCGTGGGAAAGTTCTTTTGAATTTTCTCATGCTGTGTAAAATGACAAAGAGCACTCTGATTGGCTTAAACCCACATATCAGAGTGTTCTTAGCCTAATTGCAGGGCGGGGCAAGGCTTTATAAGCCTTCCCCCGCCCTGCGGAGCTCAGTCTGTGCGGAGCCCTCCATGGGTGAAGATGGATTATTTTTTTGCGCTCGGGTTTTTTCTTTTTCGTCAGGTTTTTTTTTTTGCGCTCAGGATTTTTTTATTTTTTTTTGGTTCGATGGTCATGATGGTTTTTTATTTGGCCTTTTTTGGGGCTGAAAAATGAAGATTTGAGAAAAAAGAAGACGTTGAATGGTAAGTTTAATTTTATTTTACAGGTTAGTTATTTTATTCCCCCCTCACTATTTTTTAGGGTGAGTGGGGTAGGTAGGGACTTTTTATTTGGGTGGGTGGGTGACAAGGGGCTTGGGGACCCCTAGTCACCTTGGGGGGGAGAATTTACTTAAGGCCCCCACCCGCAGCCCAGGGGTGGGGGCCGGAGGGGGGGTGGACAGTAGGTCCGCCCCCTCATTATCAATATGGCCCCCACCCGCCGCGCAGGGGTGTGGGCCGGGGGGGGCAGTAGGTCCCCCCCCTATTAGTATTTAGGGGATCCTTTTTTTTTTTTAACAGTGAGCAGCCACATCCTGCTCACTGTTTAATAGACATGCCACTACTCGCGATGATGCGAGTAGGGGCACAATTTACTAATACTAAGTAATTTTTACACGCTATGTTCGCCAGGAACTATTCGCCTGCGAACCGTTCGGGACATCACTATCCCTGAGGGACCCCACTGGTGACAAGTCCAAGCTTCCAATATATTCCATTGACTACAACCCTCTGTTGCCTGTCATTCAGCCACTGCCTTACCCATTCAACAATATTGGAATCCAAGCTTAAAGATTGCAGTTTATTGATAAGCCTTCTATGTGCAACAGTGTCAAAAGCCTTACTGAAATCTAGGTAGGCAATGTCTACTGCACCACCCTGATCTATAATTTTAGTTACCCAATCAAAAAAATCAATAAGATTAGTTTGGCATGATCTCCCTGAAGTAAACCCATGTTGTCTCTGATCTTGAAATCCATGTGTTTTTAGATGTTCATCAATCCTATCCTTTAACATGGTTTCCATCACTTTCCCCACTACTGAAGTAAGGCTTACTGGCCTATAGTTGCCCGACTCCTCCCTATTACCTTTCTTGTAAATGGGCACAACATTCACTAACTTCCAATCTTCTGGGACTACTCCTGTTAACAATGATTGGTTAAATAAATCTGTTAATGGTTTTGATAGTACACCACTAAGCTATTTTAATAGCTTTGGTTGTATTCCATCAGGTCCCATTGACTTATTTGTCTTTACTTTTGACAGTTGAAATAGAACATCTTCCTCTGTAAACTCACGTGTAATTAATGACTCATTTATCCTTTTTCTCAACTGAGGTCCCTTTCCTTCATTTTCATCTGTAAATACAGAACAAAAATATTCATTAAGGCAGTCAAGCTAGACCTTTATCCTCTTCTACATACCTTCCTTCTCTTGTTTTTAATCTAACTAATCCTAGTTTTACTTTTCTTTTCTCATTTATGTATCTAAAAATGTTTTATCCCCCTTTTTTACTGGCTGTGCTATTTTCTCTTCTGTGTGTGATTTGGAAGCTCTTATATCTTGCTTAGCCTCTTTCTGCCTAATCTTATAGATCATTTTGTCTTCCTCACTCTGGGTCTTTTTATAATTCCTAAATGCTAACTTTTTGTTTTTAACTATTCTGGCCACATCTGTGGAGTTCCACAGTGGTTTCTTGATTTTTTTGGTTTCTTGATTTTTTTGCTTTTACTGACAAGCCTGCAATTTTCTGTTGCCTTCAATAGTGCAACTTTTAAATAATCCAATTTCTCTTGGACTCCATTTAAATTGCTCCACTCTGATAATGACTCCTCTACCCATATTCTAATTTTAGAAAAGTCTGTTTTTCTAAAGTCTAAAACTTTTGTTTTTGTGTGGTGTGACTCAGTAACTGTTCTTATATTAAACCACACTGACTGGTGATCACTGGATCTTAAACTTTCACCTACAGTAATATCTGATACCAAATCTCCATTTGTTAACTAAATCTAGTATGGCCTCTTTACGAGTGGCTCCTCAACAACTAGTTTTAGAGACAATCCCAGTAAGGAGTTTAGAATATGTGTGCTCCTGGCACAAGTAGCTAATTTTGTTTTCCAATTTACATCAGGAAGATTAAAGTCACCCATGATGATAACTTCCCCCTTCATTGTCATTTTAGCTATTTCCTCAACTAGTAGATTATCTAACTCTTCAATTTGTCCTGGGGGCCTATAAATCACACTTACACGAGTTACTGTGTGATTACTAAAGTCTAACGTAACCCAACCGGACTCTATGTTTGCCTTACTAACTTTTATTAGGCTAGATTTTATGCTATCCTTCACATACAAGGCCACCCCTCCCCCTTTCTTGCCTTCCCTATCTTTCCTATATAAAGAGTACCCTGATATTGCTATGTCCCAGTCATTTTTCTCATTATACCATGTCTCAGTAACAGCGACTAAATCTACACTATCAGTTGCCATTATTGCCACAAGTTCATGGATCTTATTCCCTCAACTGCGAGCATTTGTAGACATGACTCTAAGCTTATCATTTTATAACACACTTGCCACAGTCACCTTGTTTTAGGGGCCAATTGGATTGATGTTTTATCACCCTTTTGCACCCCCCCCTCCTAGTTTAAATACACCCTAGCAAAACCTCTGAACTGCTCACTGAGAACATTTGTTCCCTTTTGAGAAAGATGCAAACCATCTTTTTTGTACAGCTTATCTCCATTCCAAACAGAGCTACCATGAGAAATAAAGCCAAATCCTTGCTCCCAAAACCATTCACCAAGCAACAAATTAAAGTCCCTAATACGCATCCGCCTGTCGTTCTGAGTGTTATGCACAGGCAGAACTTCAGAGAATGACAGTGTGGAAGCAACCTGCCATATATCATTGGCAAAAAACACTAAAAACTTCCTTAACCTCTGAAACCTCATTGCAATCCAAGTCATTTTTTCCCTAGATGAACAAGTACATCCAATTCCCCTTCCTGCTTTGCTTGCTTAACAATATTACAGATACGTCTCCTGTCTTTGTGAGCAGTAGCTCCGGGAAGACACCTCACAAGACCACCATTGTCCACCTCTTATAATGGAATCCCCCAACAACAACTGCTTTCTATTAGGCCTCACCATAGTCTCCAAGCCGGTCTCCACAACACCACTAGCCTCAGTGCCTCTCTCCCCAACACCACTAGCCTCAGTGCCTCTCTCCACAATACCACTAGCCTCAGTGCCTCTCTCCACAACACCACTAGCCTCAGTGCCTCTCTCCACAACACCACTAGCCTCAGTGCCTCTCTCCACAACACCATTACACTCTGAAAGTGCAGAAAATGAATTATGAAGAGCAACAGACTGTGCAAAATGCCTTTTATCCACAACTCTAAGTATACCAGATCCTACAGTAATCCATCTGCCATTCCTAGTATGTCTCTGTGGCAGTGGCTTTGCAGCAGTTCCAGTCTGAGTTTGTTCACCAGATAATTTACAAATCTCAGACTTCAAAAATACAATCTCCTGCCGCAAGATTGAGAACTGTCTACAGATTAGACAACAACCAAACCTCCTAAAAGTGGAACGTGAAACAAATGCATAGCAACTATTAAACTGAACTAAGTCTGCCATTCCAATGAGGCGAATAGTTTAAATCGAACAAATCTTAACTTTGTATTTATCCTCCTGAATACCTCAGATTACCTCCAGTTTATCTCCAGAATATCTGCATCTACACACATAGAAACAGCACTTAGACTTCATCTACTATAAATTTATGTTGCGCTCCTACACTTTGGCTCTTTACTCTGCAAAAGTAAATTGCTTCAACACCCTCATAAGCACACTGTCCCACCAACCCAAATGCCTATTTATTACTTTTAATGCTCTCCTTCGCCCTATTGCTCCAACTCCTTCTACCACCCTGTCCACCTCAAACTTTGCAACTCACTTCACTGAGAAGATTTCTACAATCAGGGAAGAGATCTCTAATCACTCTCCCTCCTCTTCCAATACATCTTTGAATACATTGCCCAACCCCGCTTGCTCCACTGTTCTATGCTCATTCGCACCTACTACAACCGAAGAGGTTTCCACTCTGCTCTGGTCCTCCTGCCCCACCACATGTTCCCTCGATCCTATTCCCTCATATCTCATCCACACTCTGTCTCCATCTCCCTCTTGCTCTTCCTCTCACTAAAGTTTCCAATCTCTCCCTTTCCTCCAGCACATTTGCTTCATCCTTCCAGTATGCAACCATAATGCCAATTCTGAAACAGCCCAACCTCGACCCCAACTCCCCATCCAACTACCACCCTACTGTGGTTTGCCTCCAAGATCCTTGAGAGAGTTGTGTATGCGAGATTGACAGACTTCCTTGAATCCAACTCTCTGCTTGACCCACTTCAGTCTGGATTCTGTGCTGATCACTCTGCTGAAACAGCTGTGACCAAAGTATCCAACAATTTAATCGCTGTTAAATCACATGGCCATTACTCTATCCTAATTTTTCTTGATCTTTATGCTGCCTTTGACACTGTTGATCATCAACAGCTTCTTCTCATTCTCCATAATATCGGTCTATGAGATAGTGCTCTCTCCTGGTGCTCCTCCTACCTCTCCCATTGCTTTTTCAGTGTTTCTTTCTCTGGCTCTACCTTTTCTCCCCAAGGTTCAGTCATTGGTCCCCTATTGTTCTCCATCTATACTGCCTCCCTTGGTAAACTCATCAGCTCCTTTGGCTTCCCTTATCATTTATACGCAGCTGACACGCAAATCTACCTGTCCTCTCCTGATCTCTCTCCATCCATCTTGACTCGTGTCTCTGACTGCCTTTCTGCAATTTCCAAATGGATGTCTCACTTCCTTAAACTCAACCTATCCAAAACAGAACTTCTGGTCTTTCCTCCCTTAGGTGTTGCTACTCTTGTGTCTGTCTCCCTCCAAGTCAATGGTGCAACCATCACCCCTACCTTGTAGGCTTGCTGCCTAGGTTATTCTCTTTGACTCCGACCTCTCCTTTACCCCCTATGTCCAGTCGATCACCAAATCCTGTTGCTTCTATCTTAAAAACATAACTCGCATCTGCCCATATTTAACACCAGACAAGGCTAAGGTGCTTTCTCGTCTTGCCGACTGCAATCCCCTTCTCAGTGGTCTTTCGTGTTCCCAGATTGCACCACTGCAATCTATTATGAACACTGTGGCAAGGCTCATTTTCCTGTCTGCCCGCACCTCCCATGCCTCCCCCCTCTTTCAGTCCCTAATTTGGCATCCAGTTAACTATAGGGAACAATTAAAGATTCTGCTACTTGCTTACAAGTCCCTACATAATGCTGCTCCAAACTTCCTATCCTCCCTAATACACAAGTGTGAACCATTGAGGCCCCTACTCTCTGCCGAAGACCTGTGTCTATCCTCTGTCCGTACTCCCACATCTGATGCTCATCTCCAATGCTTTTCCAGGGCTGCACCTTTTCTGTGGAACTCCCTTGCCTTCTCTGTTAGACTGTCACCCAGTCTCCATTCCTTCAAAAAAATCTTTGAAAACACACTTCTTCATGAAAGCTTATCATTTAAACTGTTAGCATGTTTTAACCCCACACCCTTACCCCCCAGGACTCCTCAAAAATAACCTACTAAGTTCTCAGTGAATACTTTTCAAGCAACCTATTTAATTTCCCCTACGTATTCCGTTTGTGTCACTGTACCCCACTCCCTCTCGCATGTAAGCTCATTGAGCAAGGCCCTCAACCCCTCTGATCCTGTGCATTCATTTGTCTGTTAGTCTGCCCATTGTACAGCACTACGGAATCTTGCTGGCGCTCTATAAATAATAAACCTATAATAATATAGATTTAGCTCCTCTATAAGGTATGGAAAGTTGGAGAAGATAACAACTCTAAAGAGACCAAAAACCAGAACAAATTTAGGAATGGTTAATTTCTTATTAAGTCTAGGTCACTAGTTTTTTATAACTATTGAGAGATCTCCTAAGGTATAATATTTGTTATCTACAACATATTGGGATGCTATTAGGAGTGACAACAAATTTGCGTCTTTACTCTCCAATATGTCTTTCATTAAATTGAGTGAGACTAAGTGTGCCGGAGTAATAATGTGAGTAGAAGGAGCTGGCTGAGTGGGAATAGAAATATTATTACCCAGGTAACTATGTTCAGACTAGGAGACGGGTAGAGGGAGATTAGAAAGTGCTGACTGGCTGGCTAGGTTTATTGCTTCCAATGCTTCCAGTCTATTATTAATGGTGGTGAGACACCAATGACACTGGGAGACATGGGAACACTGAGACACTAGGGACACTTGGAGACTAGGGGACATGGGGAAACTAGAGGACACTTGAAGATATGGGGACACTGAGACACCAGGGACACTGAGCCACTAGGGACACAGGCTGGGAGACATGAGGACACAGTGTCCCTAGTGTCTTAGTGTCCCCTTGTCTCCCAGTGTCCCCAAGTGTCTGTGTCATAATGTGTCTCAGTGTCCCCATATCTCCCAGTGCCCCTTGTCCCCTTGCAGCCTTTCCCTCATCCCTCACTTCCCTGAGCAGTAGGCTGTCTCTGCAGGGTAGAAGTTGCTGTCTGCACTCTCTGTAGCTGCTCCCCTACGGATCAGTGAGTAGAGATAGGCAGGGAGGAATATGCTGGACTTCCTACCCCTGCCTCTCTCCACACTCACACACACAGCGACCCCTACTGGCCAGTGCTGGTATTGCATTGTAATCTCTGTTTACACTGAGAAAAATACCAGCATTTGTATTGCCAGTATGACTGCAATATCGGCACCGGCCAGGCAGCCTCAAATACTGGCTTATTTAATGGGCATGGGCCTGGAGCTGCAGCTCTATCAGCCCCTATGTTAATCCGGCCATAGCGTCACCTCCTTGTTAAGTCCTTCCTTGCTTTTTTCCATTAAACATTTTAAGATCTAGCTTAACTACATCTTAAAAATATAAAAAATCTGTTGAGAATATTTAGAAAGTGACACAAGAAAGATCCCGACCTCGTCATTTTCACAGAAGGGTAATACTAAAATGACACAACTGGGCAAGATACTTCCCCCGGACACAGCGCTTGCGATTGGTACTGGTGGTAGTTTATTTAAACTACTCGGTTCACTATTATATACAGATTTGTTTATGTGTAGTCAGAGAGAGATTCCACATTGTGTGGTAGCTGCTCATTTGTACATTGTATTCACTGAACAACAAGTGCAGTTTTGCACAGAGCACTTGGGTTTTTAGATGATGGATAACTTGTAATCCTTCTCTTAATGAGAAATAAATCTAATATAAAGTAAGTAATACATTATTATGACAATCAAATAGCTGACCTAACTTTTGATTTTGCAATATTATCCATTCTGTGTAACGTGTCCAGATGCTCCAGGGATCAGGAGCAAGCAGAGTAAGGGAACAGACAATAAGGTAAGAAAGAGAATCTCGGAAGTCTTGTATGTTATCTAAGCAGTATCCATTTCTTTAATTATTCTTATAGGCAGTGTATGTTAGGTTTCCATTCAGCTAGAGACCCAGAGTTTGTGATATTATTTAGGGGATTTGTAGACATGGGAAGTCAGTCCATTCATTTCCAGTGCTTTGGTCATCTTATGTTTCACTTTGGCAAGAGTAAGTACATGTCCAGAGGACATTTTATATCTATAAAATAAATTATATTTATATTTATACTTCTCTGTTACTTCACTACCTTTCATCATTAGATGTAATTAGTTCTGCTAATATTTCCTAAGTCTTTTTCCTAGGTTGCAATATACGGGAGGGTGATTTGTGTGGTGTGTGCGGCTATGGAGATATCCAAAATCTTTCCCTTTAACCCCTTAAGGACACATGACATGTGTGACATGTCATGATTCCCTTTTATTCCAGAAGTTTGGTCCTTAAGGGGTTAAAGTAGATGCATAAAGGCAACTTCATTAAAAAGTTGTGAGAGGGGCTGTGCTCACCTATCTCTCCAGAGCTGCAGATATCTAAAGTACTCAAATGTACAGAGGGAAGAGCAGTCCTGTGGAATAATAATAATAATAATAATAATAATAATAATAATAATATCCCTTTATAAAATCCACTTGCATTTGGCAGAGCAGACTATCTTGCTCTGGAGTGTTGATCTCCCATTTGTGTGATTATTCTTGTCCAGTGTAATGGCTCCCCTGCTCGTGATTAGTTGTGAAGCAGGTTCCCTACAAGCACGAGACAAGGCTATGTGTCGTGGGTTAAGCACTGGCCTTTTATGAAACATTTTCCAACAAGGGTGACACCCAGGTGGACCTTGTTGGGCACAGGGACATAAAGTGAACAACAAACATAGAGTCAGACAATGAGACACTTCCATGCATTACACACATTCACTCCCCTCTGCTTGGGAGATAATTTAGTTAATTACACTATTAACTCAATTATCTCCAAATAAAAAAGGACAATTTTATGCATTTCTAGAAACACCCCGAAATTACAACAGAACCCCATAAAACATACATATCCTGACAGCCCTGATCTGGGCGAGCAATATATTTAAAAATCATCCAAATCGGTTCAGGGGTTCAGAAGTTAGGTGGAAGTCCTATTTCTGCACGGAAGCACACAAGGCTCCTGCCCCGAATAGGTCCATGAATTCAGCTGGTATGGCCGGCCTCTTTCGTACAGTATAAAATGTCGAACAATAGTTCAAATAAACATTCGTGCGTACGATGGTCGTGTGCCGCTTCATTCGTACGTTGTTTTTAAAGAATGCCACCTCCTTCGGATGAATTAAAACGAATCTAAGTGGTCCTGGAAGTCTCAGCGGTGTTTGGGCCATTGAGTGTCCGAAAATAGTTCCAGACACTCAACGACCAAACTCTGGCAGCGTTCGACAAAAAAAGATGGCCGCCGCCACTTGTTCGTGCATACGAATCGACAGCCACCCAGTGAACCACTTAGAACTTTAGAGTTGCGGTTTGGAATAGTGTCAAATAGGTCAATTGACATCACACGACTGTCTTGGGTGGTCGAAATGTTCTGTAAAAAGGTCGGTATACGAGCTAGCTGAGTGAAGTTTGTTAGTTTTAACTTGTATACCATTTTAAGTGAATGGTAGTGTAAGTAAAAGGATAGCAACAAAATTGTACAACTTATACATCCAACAAACAGGGCATCTGTTACACAGAGTATTGGTTATTTTATGAGATAATCATATTGATTCTGCTTCATTGTTGCTATAAAACTGTGAGACAAACCTACATTGGGAAATGTAGTAAAGAACCTTAAAGATATGTTTGCTTTGTTTCTTTTGTGTGTCTGGGAGAAAACAGTTGAATAGGCCTCTTCTGAATACTAAGCATTTTACATGAATATGTATATAGTTTGTTAATTTGTTACATTTGTTTTGGAATATGTGACAGAACCATCTGTCTATTGTGGTGGATTCGTCTATTTCTGCCTCCTGTCGTGTAAATGGCTGTTTCTATAGCCCAGCAATACGAATGACTGTTTTCACCAAACAAATCTACCCAACGGATGGCCACCCAGGATAGAAGTGTGCTGCTGGTTAACCTCTTGATCCCAATTAGAACGTTTTGGTTAACCGCAGATACTTCTCAATTAAACCGAATTCAGGGTGGCCGTCGTTCGTATGTCGACCACGAGGCAGCGGCCATTTTAAAACACACGAAAGCCCAGCGGTGTTTGGCACTGATTTCATGGAACTAAAAACTGACACTTTTTCTGCCGAACACCGCTGAAACAACGGGTCGCCTGGCTGCCTCGACGAAAGCATACGAACACCGGCCGTTCGGGAGTTTTACAACACATGAAACCCAGATAGCCCTCCCATGGAGTCAATCGCATACAGAAAGACTGTAAGGACTTTGACTCCATGGCGATTGAACGCCAATAATATGCACTCAGATCCAGGCTATCTGGGGATATGTGATGCGAATGGGAAATGTTCGGTTATTTTAAAGTTATGTATTTTTATGTATTTTCTGCTATTTTATTTAAGATGGCAATTTGTCTTTGTCCTGGAGATAATTGAATTACTTCTCAATTATCTCCAGGGCAGAGGGGAGGAAACCATATTGCATTGTGGGAAAAGTTTACATCTGTATGTCTGAAATGTCCCCATATCTATCTGTCATTCCAGTCTCCCATTTGGTCCCCTAGGGGAGTGTCCACCAAGTGGGAGATCTGCATAAATACGGGCAGGTAGCCCACAGTAAAGCCAGATCCTGTTTGACCCTCAATGCGGAGCTTCTGTCTCGTTATTGGGGGGATTTCTTCTTTGCACTTAGAGAATGCTGATTGGAACCGAAAGCCGCTTGGTGGATATCGTTGTTCGGCGGCTAGCAGCAGTTCGTGGATTTCCGTTCGGGAGTTTGGAGCCTTTCACGGATCCCGGTCGGGAGATTACCGCTTCCCCTGATGGTGGTTCGTATACTACAGTCTATGCGAACGGAGTTACTGATATTGCGAAAGGGGAAGGTTAACTAAACGGCGGTTTCTCTTAAAGACACCAGGGGTGTCTTAACAGAATATAACACAAGTTATGCTATAATTAAGACTCCTATAATATTGTTTGTCTGAAGAGGTACCATCCTCTATCATATTTGGCTTATCAATGAGTACTGAGTTTTTTTCTGTATAAGAACACTAATACAAGCTCTTGTGCTTGTATTGATGCTATACTATACTTGTATTGATGGCCAAAGATAATTGGTAGAACTAATTACATCTAATGATGAAAGGTTGTGAAGTAACAGAGAAATGTAAAATGTTTTTGATGAAGAGAATGGAGAATAGCATTCAGATGTCAGGTGTATGGCAACTTGCTTCATAGCTCAAATACAAGACAATCATTAATACTAATTACACGTTGCTGAGGGATATCCATTCTGTCGTGACCACATGAGAGGAGAATCTTCCTGAGGTCTTTTGAAGTGTGACGCTCAGACTGGGCAGATGGGATGGGATCCCACACTTCAGAACTAGGAATATTATAAAAAGTAATGTTATCAAGACATAGGGCAGGTATTAGTGTATCTGAGTCTGTGGTCCTGTACATCTCAAAAATTGCTTCAAATTCTGTTAATTTCAGTAGCTCTTCATCATAGGATACCTGATAAGTCTTTGTCGGCACACCTCAATCACTTTTTTTCTCCCATGGCTGCAATCCTGTGGAGCTTATACTTCAGGGGATTTTCAATATGAGATAATATCTAAAATCGAAATAACTTAAGTGTGTAACATGTGGAACATATTTTTATGAGGATGGGCCTTAGACATTTTTTAAGTTTTGAATAATTAACTGGAAATTCAATTCTTCCTGTGTCTCTGGTTTTGTACTTTGTATTGGAATTTGTGAATTTGTGACATACTTCACATAGGCGTTATTTTATTTGTTACTATTATCGGTAAGTTGTCTGCTATATTGTAACCTGTATATCTCTTTAACATTTCCTGAACAATTAGCCTCAATATAAAGATTTTCAATCATGATATGTGACCTTTCTTGCATAATTTAGTTACGTGTACCAGGGGAAGTACGTGTAGTTTGTGTGTTGCACAACACAAAACACTGTTTAGTTATGGGCCCCTGGGGTGGAGCATTTGGAGAGAAGGGTGGGCCAATGCTCCACTCCACAGTTTAGTGGTTTTCTGGGGAGACATGGATCCAGGCCAGGGTTTTTTGGATCGTCTCCAACCCACTGCTCAGCTGCAGTTAATGAGCTGTTGCAGTAGGAATAAACTCCTCCCTGCTAGGCAGGTAAAGGAGAGGGATTGCTGGCTTCCTCCCAGGAAGCAGGTAGGAGAGAGAGGCTGTTCTCTCCAGATAGAGTCAAGGAGACTAGGCACTTGGAGTGCAGAAAGGAAGCAGTCAGGGCAAGGCTGGCTTGGAGCACTGGGAGTGCAGAAAGGAAAGCAGTCAGGGCAAGGCTGGCTTGGAACACTGGGAGTGCAGAAAGGAAAGCAGCCAGGGCAAGGCTGGCTTGGAGCACTGGGAGTGTTGCTAACTAATAAGGTTGGTGCAGTATGTTTTGTTAGTTTAACCCTGATAGAGAGGGTTATTCAAAGTGAGTTAGTGCTCAGACGAGCTAGGTTTTTGTTTATAAGGTTTTGTGTTACATTTATGTTTTTCATTTACTGCTGTATCCTGTGTGGATTTAAAAATAAAGTGCCTGGAGTATATGCATTTACAAGGACTGTGCATGTTTTTGCCCTAGAGGACCGTGCTACCTGCAAACAAGGATCACAATATGGTGGAGAATGCGGGCACAGTAGCACAGTGAGGGTCTGTGGGTGTGCCAGTCATCTGGTAGTTTGCTTGAGGACTTTTATTTTGGCAGACCTGCTAATCAAATAAGTAGCACTGCACCTTTAAGACTGTTACCTGCTTGGTGCTATAATGGAGGACCTGCTGAAGGCTCTGGTACAGGCAACCACTGTACAACAAGAGGCAACTGCTATACAACAAAACACCAACCATTTCCTGGCTGCACAGATTAAGAACCTGAGGGATGCTCAGCAGGAGCACAGAGCTGCACTTACTGAGGTTTTGCAGATTGCCCCCTGCAGTGAGAGTGGGGACAAGGGACCCCGTAACCAAGCTACTGACATCCTGCATAAGATGACAGAGGCAGTAGAAGAAGTCTTTCGCAAGTTGAAAAGCATGGAGGCAACAAAGCGTGATGTTGAGAAACACACAGAAGAGAGAGAACCGGAATTAAAAGGCAAGAAGGATAAAATTGATCCTGAAAGCAGTAATAATGTGGAAGATGGTGAAAAGGCAGTTGGATCATCCAAGGAACAAAAAGCAAAAGAGAAAAAGGTAGTAATGAGACCAGCAAATCTAAAGGAAAACCCGGAATTGTCAAGAGGCAGTGATGGTGACAGTGATGACATGCGCCAAAGTAAGAGAGGTCAGAGGAATCAGAAGGGAGAACGAGACAAACTGATTACTGAAGTTGACAAGTGTTTATTTGAAAATCAAAACGTTGCAGCTTCACATGAAAGCCTCAAACTTGCTCTGTATGGCATCACAACAGATAAAGAGGTCTTTGAAAAAGAGTTGGTGGTAAGCAAAAAACACCCAGAAGGTGTAAGTAAAGCTAATGAATACAGCCAGGGAAAGAAAAATGAAGCAGAAGCCCCTGATGTACACCCAAGTGAACAAGTCAAAGGCATGAAAAGCAGACTGACTTGGGGAGTCAGAGAAGACAACAGAAGAAGCTGAGCAAAATGGAGAGAAGCAAAGCACCCCAGTTGAGCTCAAAAATGCTGTGCACTGTTTAGTAGCAGAGGCTACCCAAAGATGTCGACCAGCTGTTGAACAGTTTGGCAGAGAAAAGCAAGGCAGAGACGTAGTGGCAAAACGAAGTAAAAACAAGAAAGGCAAAGTAGCCGCTTCTGATCTAAGCCAAGAGAGAGCGACAGTTACAGAACCAAGCTGTGATAAGATGGGCACGTCCGCAGCTAAGCCAGACCAAGGCGAACGTCACAAAGTAGGTGACATTGGCGTAGCAGAATTAAATATTTCAAAGACATCTGGTATTGCTACAAAGACTTTGAATGATTTTTCGGGAGCCGTAGAACTTGATCTGCTGGCAAAGACTACTGCTACACGGCCTGGGCGCACTGACTACCTGGAACAGCTGCCAGACTCTGGGAGCACAATCATGGAATCAAAGGTGGAACTCGGAATGCCTGACCGGCTGTTTGATACCGGGGCTGTCATGACCCAGCCAGAGGCCATGACTGCATCTCCGGACAACCCCGAGGGAGCAGGGAGACTGCCAGACAGCCCAGAGGAAAGCATTTCTGACAGTGAGAGGTGGCCACTCAAGGCAGAGCATTCGGAGGATACCCCTGGGGAGGAAGCCAGGCAAAGGAGAGATGAGCTAAGCCGGGAGTCTGGGCCTCAGGTAGAAGAACAGTGCTGCATACCAGGCCAGGCCGAGCATGATAGGATGGAGCTGGGATCAAAGGCTGCATTCATGCAGGAGGCGGGTGCTCCAGACAGCCTCCCTGGCCAACCCCCTGAGGATATAGAGATGAGACCTGTAGCATTAGCCGTAGGGAGCAAAGAAGGCTCCCGGGAATTCGCAGAACTGATGATGGATGAGCTGGTGACAGAACCAGGTCTTGAAGAGGTTGAGCACCCAGACACTTCAGCTCATGAAGGAATCATAAGTGATATACGTATAAATGATATAGAAAAGGTAGTTACACGCAAAACCTTTTGTAAAGTTTGCATTGGGAAGTAACTCGGACATTGAAAGATTATCAAACCAGAAGCTGCTGTGGATGTGGAAGCGGATGATGATTGAGGGGAACTTGGCTGCTAAGGAGCCACACAGTATTGAGCCTCAGCCTAGATCTGCTAGCAACCAAATAAGTCGGGAAACTGGAAAGAAAGAACAAAACCTGATACTGAGTCTGGGACAATATAACTATGATGGTAGAACGTACCCAAAAGTCCCATTACAGCTAAAAGTGGTGATGGTGGTAGAGAAGAGTGCACAAACATTGATAGATTCAAGGAGTGATGTTACTTTGAAAAGTGTTCTGCTCCAGCCAGAAAAATGTGATTTAAGACAAGTGATTGATATTGTGGGTACACATGGTGAAACCCGCTCCTACCCCATGGCAGAGGTAGAGTTTGTCACAGAGGTAGTAAAAGTTAAATGCCCTGTAGTACATGTAGCTCAAACGCAAGAGCGTATAAGTAAGGCCAGGTTTCTGAGTACCTTGGACCTGGTCATAAGGTATTGGCAGGTTCCCCTGACAGAGAAAGCAAAGGGAAGGACAGCGTTTTCTACTCCCAAGGGGTTATGGCAACATAAAGTACTGCCATTCAGGTTGCATAGTGCACCAGCCCCCTTTCCGCATATGAATAGGATACTTTGGCCCAACAGAGAGAATGCAGCTGCCTACCTTGGTGATGTGGCGATTCACAGGGTGGACTTGGAAGTACACCTGATGAAGGTCCAATTAGATGTGAATAATGTAAGGGCTGCCGGTCTGACTGCTAACTGTTATCTAGGATTTGAGGCAGCTAACTATTTGGATTATCCGCTTGGGTGGGGGTTCCTTAAACTACAAGGGAGCAAGGTAGCAGCCATCTACAATAGGCCACATCCTGTAACTGAGGAACAAGTCAGGGCTGGTACAGCCCCAGGTGACGTGAACGTTCGTGGTTTGTGTTCTAAGGTCGCTCGACCCGATGGGTCTGAGCTGGGGGGGGAGGATATGTGATAAAGTGAAGGCAGATAGGCCTTTTAACCCCAGGGGAAGTACGTGTAGTTTGTGTGTTGCACAACACAAAACACTGTTTAGTTATGGGCCCCTGGGGTGGAGCATTTGGAGAGAAGGGTGGGCCAATGCTCCACTCCACAGTTTAGTGGTTTTCTGGGGAGACATGTATCCAGGCCAGGGTTTTTTGGATCGTCTCCAACCCACTGCTCAGCTGCAGTTAATGAGCTGTTGCAGTGGGAATAAACTCCTCCCTGCTAGGCAGGTAAAGGAGAGGGATTGCTGGCTTCCTCCCAGGAAGCAGGTAGGAGAGAGGCTGTTCTCTCCAGATAGAGTCAAGGAGACTAAGCACTGGGAGTGCAGAAAGGAAGCAGTCAGGGCAAGGCTGGCTTGGAGCACTGGGAGTGCAGAAAGGAAAGCAGTCAGGGCAAGGCTGGCTTGGAGCACTGGGAGTGCAGAAAGGAAAGCAACAGGTTAGATAGCAGAGCGTTACTCTCTAATAAGGTTGGTGCAATATTGTGTTTAGTTTAACCCTGAGAGATAGGGAACTAAAGTCAGTTAGTGCTCAGACGAGCTAGGTGTTTGTTTATAGGGTTTTCTGTTACATTTATGTTTTCATTTAACTGCTGTATCCTGTGTGAACTTACAAATAAAGTGCCTGAAGTATTTGCAACTACAAGGACTGTGCATGTTTTTGCCCTAGAGGACCGTGCTACCTGCAAACAAGGATCACAATATATATATATATATATATATATATATATATATATATATATGCAATTGAAATAGTTGGCTGCACGCTTGGATTTCCTGAAAATGTAACTTTTATTGAAATATTTAAGAGAAGATCAATGTTTCAGTCCCTCTTGTGGACTTTCGTCATGATCCTGATGCAAGTCCACAAGAGGGACTGAACGTTGATCTTCTCTTAAATATTTCAACAAAAGTAAAATTTTAAGGAAATCAACTATTTCAATTGCCTATATATATATACTGGATACTGGAGCCCTGGTGATGCAACAATATTTATATATATTAGTTCTTTTAGGGTAATTAAATTATACAGCAAAGCATACTCACACACAGACAGACAATCTTACTGATGCACACAAATAGGCTCATTGACAGACAATGACACACACAGACAAGGTTACTGGCGCACACACAAATTTAGTACAGACAAACTCTGATACACACACAAGCTTACTATAGACAAGCTCACTGTCACACACACACGCTCACTACAGAGAAGCTCACTGATGCTCACACGCTCTCCCTACAGACAAGCCCATTGACACACACGCTCCCTACAGAAGAGCTCACTAACACACAGATTCACTACAGACAAGCTCACTGACACACACATGCTCACTACAGACAAGCTCACTGACACACATATGGTCACTACAGACAAGCTCACGACCACACTCATGCTTACTACAGACAAGCTCACTGTACACACATGCTCACCACAGACAGGCTCCGACACACCCATGCTCCTTACAGACAAGCTCACTAACACACACACACATGATCCCTACAGACAAGCTCACTGACACACATACAAGCTCACTCACTAGCAGGCACACACACACAAACTCACTAGCAGGCGCACACACACACACACACAGAGGCTCCCTCACTAGCAAATGCGCGCACAGACACACACACACAGAGGCAGACAGTCACTGACACCCAGGCAGACAGCCACACACACACACACACACAGGCAGACAGTCACTGACACCCAGGTAGACAGACACACACACACACACACACACCGGCAGACAGTCACTGACACCAAGGCAAACAGCCACACATACAAAGACAGGCAGACAGCCACACACTCACACACAGACAGACAGTCACACACACACACACACACACACACAGTCACACACAGGCAGACAGTCACACACACACAGTCACACACAGACAGTCACACAGTCACACACTCACACAGACAGTCACACACTCACAGACAGTCACACACACCCAGTCACACACACACACACACACAGACAGTCACACACACACAGTCACACAGTCACACACTCACAGAGACAGTCACACACTCACAGACAGTCACACACTCACTGACCTGCTTCTTCCCTCCTGCTTGGAGCTCCTGGAGGCTGGTTGTTAGGGAAGCAGGAACTCCTTCCTGCTTCCCATGCTGCAGTCAGCCAGGCCCCCGCACGCTAGCTCCACCCCCACCGCACGTAAGCCCCGCCCCGCCACAATTTTTTTTTTCTCATCCCAGCCGGCCATATGTGAGCTGTGCCGGCTGCCTGGCTCCCCCTGCTCCCATGGGGCTCTGTACGGCCGCACAGCTCACACATGGCCGGCCGGGATTACAGGGCTGCACAGGAGCGGTCAGCCCAATGATCAGGGCTGTCAGACCGGCCCCAGGTGCCGCGGCCCACCGTGAAATTTCCCGGTATCCCGGTGGGCCAGTCCGGCCCTGTCCCACC
>OW240917.1:262799855-262817881 GCA_933207985.1 Pelobates cultripes
GTCCGCACTCTGCTGCTACAGTGTTTTTCCTGTGGTAGATTTATGAGTTTCGGAGTTCCGTGGCCCAGGCTATATCCGTAGGTTTTGGGGGGTTTTGGGCCACTTTGGGCTCTCAATGGTGTGCTGACTCTTGCCCATTACACTGGCAAGGATCGGTTTTCTGGCGGACTTTGGGGTTCTTGGAGCTTCCCCTTTCTGGTGGCATGGTAGGCATGGGGTGCCCGGCTCTAGAACAGGTAGGTGGGGTTTTCCTTTGGGACCATCGTGGGGCAGTGCGGGCTGTCTTGTCATGTAACAGTACACTTTACCCCAGGGCTACTCTGGTTGCAGCGCCTGGCTTGGCGCTGTTTGAATCTAGGGCGGCTGGTCTTAGGTTTTTGTGTCCGGGTATTCCCGATGTGGTGGCCGACGCTCTGTCTTGGTCATTATTGGGCATACTTCGGTCAGAGGTGTCACGGGGTCGATGTTAGGGCAGTGGAGGTGGTCGCCTGGTCCAACGGTCTGATGAAGCTGGTCCGTGGGTCGCCCTATGAGGCGGCGTGGGGCCCACTCCAGTATGGTGGGAGTGATCGGGACGGTTGGGGACGTTTCCTTGTAGGTTCCGGGAGTGGACTGCTCATCTATATGTTTGGTACCGTCTGTTGAGGGCGCTAGGGGTGATTTCTGTGATTGGCAGGGCTCGGCTTCCTGTTCAGGTTACAGTTGTCAGCAAGTGGTGGGGTGTTTTGGTGGACGGACTTATTTCAGGTTTCGCCGCTCGACTGCTGTTGTCGTTGGGACGGGTAAGTCAGTTGCGGTGTGGCTGATGCGTCGATGGAATCTGTGCGATTCTTGGATGTTTAGGGGTCGACGTGCCCTGGCTTTTCCGCTTTCTCCTAAGGTAGATGGAATGCACGGGGTAATGGTTGGGCTCCTAACACGGTGTAACGGGTTCCCAGGATGGCCTGACAAATTCCGTTCTGATCGGAGGCACTGCAGGTTTCCATCAATTGCCTGAAAGTTGGTGGGGTGTTCGAGGGGCATTTATTCTGGTTTGGGATGGCTACGGTCGCCGCCAGGCTTGGCGTGCCTGCGCCAATGGTTCAGGGGCTTGAATTTTGGGAGTCAGGGTGGTGGTTCCTTCAGGTTCACCCTGCAGGTCTCCGAATGGATTTTTCACCGCTGTTACGGCCCCCCTCCCCCCCAGAAAGGGAGGTTCAGTGGTCTGGCACCAGTTACATGGTGGGGGTGTGGTCCTCCTCGTACGGGGTCGGCTGTCCCGCCTCTTGGACGTACCAGGGGGTTTTTGTCATCTCTGGGTGGATTGATATGGGTTCGGTGTTGTATGGGGTGCTCTTCAATCTGAGGGTGCTTTGGAATCTGGACATGTTACACATTCTGTTTCTTACCAGAGGTTCTCAGGGGGCCGGGCTGAGGCTATCACCTGTTCCTGTTGGCAGTGCGCTCAGCAATGTGAGTGCCCTGGTGCGCTGCAGTCGGGAATCGGTCGAGGTGGGTTTCTTGTTTTGGCTTGGGGGAATTCCAGTTCACCTTGGGTGTGGCCGGATGTGGCCTAGTTATCTCGAGGGGATGGGTGCGCTTGCTGGAGGTCGGATGAGGCCTATGTTGATGGTGCACTGAGGACGACTCCGGCTGGAGATGAAACGCGATTGCTGCTATATCAAAGGATTGTATCTGGTATTTTTTCTTGTTTCCTCTGCAGTGTTTTATTTAGGCTTTGTGCCTAGTATATTTTACTATTTATTCACTGCATATTGTCCCTGTTTTAATTGTTTATTTGTGCAATAAATTTTGGAGTCTGCACTTTGTATCCTGTGCTGCTCTCCTCAAGGATATCGTTTAGCCTTTTTAGGCACCCTCCTGCACATTATATAGAGCCTGGGACGGCTTTAAATCCTGTGAGTTTTACGCTACATAAGGAGTCTAACATTATGTATATGTATGTGTATATATGTATGTATATATTGTGCGCTATGTTGTGTTATTGGATTGATCACGAATGGTCATTTAATTTCCTGGTGCAGTACTTATTCTATGTTGATCTGGCACTGCTAGCAGTGGTGGAACAGGCCATGGCTGGTTGTGGTGGGGTCCCCCGCTGATTTTAGGTGTAAAACAGCGTGGTTGTGGCAGGGGTATGTCCTTGCCAATTGAGTTTGAGGGGTTACGTTTAAGTATATGGAATGAGATGAACAAGTTTTTAAGGTCTCAACCTCCCCTGCTTCAAAAGGTTAACATTAGGTTGCCTGAGGTGTCGTGCCCATCGAGCGTGGATAAGGTCAGCTGATGGCGGGCATTGGAAAGATATGATTTTATGACGAGGGGAGAGGTGAGAGGAAGTGGTGATTAGGAACCACTGTATGTTTATTGGCAAGGACGGTTGGGTCACTGTATAACACTATGTGTGGAGTTATATATGTATATATGTTAATTTATGCTTATTTATGTCTAACGTTTTGGTTACAGAAAAGAAGAGATTTAATAAATAAAATTATGGTTGTGTTATGCAGTAATTTAGTTTGTGATAATAAATGCTGTGGCCTGTTTCATCCATACTAAGTGGTCTGTCGTTATTGGGGGGGTTGAATGGGGTTGGATTTTGTTCTAGGCTGCATCACGATTCCCCACTACGTACATACAAGGCCCTGGGGAGATAGCGCAGCTAAGCGGACAAGGGCACATGTAGGAGTGTGGGGATAGATGCATGGGATTGGATGGGAAAGAGTGTGTGGGTGGGATTATGTTCTGTGTAAGCTAGTGTGGGGGAGGTCTTACCTCAGTGCCACTTGGGATTCGGGCCAGCAAACAGCTTCCCTCCCGCCCACCCTATTGGTATATTTAGTCACAGCTAGCCGGGGGTATGTCCTTGCCAATTGAGTTTGAGGGGTTACGTTTAAGTATATGGAATGAGATGAACAAGTTTTAAGGTCTCAACCTCCCCTGCTTCAAAAGGTTAACATTAGGTTACCTGAGGTGTCGTGCCCATCGAGCGTGGATAAGGTCGGCTGATGGCGGGCATTGGAAAGATATGATTTTATGACGAGGGGGGAGGTGAGAGGAAGTGGTGATTAGGAACCACTGTATGTTTATTGGCAAGGACGGTTGGGTCACTGTATAACACTATGTGTGGAGTTATATATGTATATATATTAATTTATGCTTATTTATGTCTAACGTTTTGG
Organism: Pelobates cultripes; assembly: GCA_933207985.1. NCBI lineage: Eukaryota > Metazoa > Chordata > Amphibia > Anura > Pelobatidae > Pelobates > Pelobates cultripes. The sequence continues at coordinate 262,803,038 of OW240917.1, forward strand.
TTACAGAAAAAGAAGAGATTTAATAAATAAAGTTATGGATGTGTTATGCAGTAATTTAGTTTGTGATAATAAATGCTGTGGCCTGTTCATCCATACTAAGTGGTCTGTCATTATTGGGGGGTTGAATGGGGTTAGTTTTGTTATAGGCTGCATCGCAATTCCCCACTACGTACATACATGTGCTGACAACAAAATCACACAAAAATAAAAAAATGGAAATCAAATTTTTCAACCCATGGAGGTCTGGATTTGGAGTCACACTCAAAATTAAAGTGGAAAAACACACTACAGGCTGATCCAACTTTGATGTAATGTCCTTAAAACAAGTCAAAATGTGGCTCAGTAGTGTGTGTGGCCTCCACGTGCCTGTATGACCTCCCTACAACGCCTGTGCATGCTCCTGATGAGGTGGTGGATGGTCTCCTGAGGGATCTCCTCCCAGACCTGGACTAAAGCATCTGCCAACTTCTGGACAGTCTGTGGTGCAACATGACATTGGTGGATGGAACGAGACATAATGTCCCAGATGTGCTCAGTTGGAATCAGGTCTGGGAAATGGGCGGGCCAGTCCATAGCATCAATGCCTTAGTCTTGCAGGAATTGCTGATACACTCCAGCCACATGAGGTCTAGCATTGTCTTGCATTAGGAGGAACCCAGGGCCAACCGCACCAGCATTTGGTCTTACAAGGTGTATGAGGATCTCATCTCGGTACCTAATGGCAGTCAGGCTACCTCTGGCGAGCACATGGAGGGCTGTGCGGCCCCCCAAAGAAATGCCACCGCACACCATTACTGACCCACTGCCAAACCGGTCATGCTGGAGGATGTTGCAGGCAGCAGAACTGTCTCCACGGTGTCTCTAGACTCTGTCACGTCTGTCACATGTGCTCAGTGTGAACCTGCTTTCATCTGTGAAGAACATAGGGCGCCAGTGGGGAATTTGCCAATCTTGGAGTTCTCCGGCAAATGCCAAACGTCCTGCATGGTGTTGGGCTGTAAGCACAACCCCCACCTGTGGACGTCGGGCCCTCATACCACCCTCATGGAGTCTGTTTCTGACCGTTTGAGCAGACACATGCACATCTGTGACCTGCTGGAGGTAATTTTGCAGGGCTCTGGCAGTGCTCCTCCTGTTCCTCCTTGCACAAAGGCGGAGGAAGCGGTCCTGCTGCTGGGTTGTTGCGCTCCTACAGCCTCCTGCACGTCTCCTGATGTACTGGCCTGTCTCCTGGTAGCGCCTCCATGCTCTGGACCAGTGGCGTACACATGACCCATGGGGCCCCGGTGCAAAAATTGATCCGTGGGCCCCCACCGTGCGCGCGGGCTGGGCCGCAACACATGGCGGTGGGCACCTGGTCGCAGGGGTTACAGGGCTGCGACCCCTGCGACCGCGGTATGTACGCCAGTGCATGCAGATGCACACACACTTAAAGGACCACTACAGACACCCAGATCACATCAGCTCAATGAAGTTGTCTGGGTGTCAGGTCCTTCTAGTTTTAACCCTGCAGCTGAAAACATAGCAGTTTCAGAGAAACTGCTATGTTTCACTGAGGGTTAATCCAGCCTCTAGTGGCTGTCTCACTGACAACCGCTACAGGAGCACACTGAACGTCCATAGGAAAGCATTGAGTAATGCTTTCCCATGGGCGGTTTGAATGCGTGCGCGGTCGCATTCGGAGCTGAGGGATCCCCAGCGCCAAGGGAGTCCGGCGCTGGAGAAAGGTAAGTGCTGAAGACACACACTCTCACTTACAGACGCATACACACTAGCTAACAGACACACACATTTACTGACAGAGACACACTCAGCGACAGACATACATACACACTCACTTACAAAACATACACTCTCATTGACAAACACACACTCACTAACAGACATCAAACAGACTCACTAACACACACATACACACTCAGTAAGACACACAGTAACACTCACACTAACACTCACTAGCAGACACACACACTCTAACACTCACTCTAACACTCACACTTAATCTAACACACACTAACACTCACACACACACTCTAACACTCACACACACTCACACACACACGCTCTAACACACACACACACACACTCACACTCACACACTCTAACATTCACACACACACACACACTCACACACACTCTAACACACACACACACACACACACACTCTTACACTCACACACACACACACACACACACTCTAACACTCACACACACTCTAACACTCACACACACACTCCACACACACACTCTAACACACACACACCTCCTAGCACTCACACACACACTCTAACACTCCACACACACACCTCTCTAACACTCACACACACTCTAACACTAACACACACACTCACACACACTCTAACACCCTAACACACACTCACACACACACCTCTAACACTAACACACACCTCACACTCTAGCAACACACACACACTCACACACACACTCCTAACACTAACACACACACTCACACTCCTAACACTAACACACACACTCACATATTTCACACACTCACACACACACCTAACACTAACACACACACTCACTCTAACACTAACACACACACACTCACACACACTCTAACACTCACACACACACACTCTAACACTCACACACACACACACACACTCTAACACTCACACACACACACTCTAACACTAACACTCACACTCACACACACTTTAACACACACACGTTTTTTTTTTTTTTTATGTAATCCCCCCAGCCTCCTTACCTTTTGGAGTGCTGGAGGGATTCCCTGGGGTCCAGTGGTGCTGCTGACCCCAGCGGGCGGGTGGCCTGTTGGGCAGGCGGGCGGGCCCGCGAGGGAGCACACACTGCTTCCTCTTCAGCTCCCTCGCGCGCCGCGTAGGGATGCCGGAGCCGGAAGATGACGTCATCTTCCGGCTCCGGTATCAGTGCGGTGCGCGAGGGAGTTGAAGAGGAAGCACTGAGAATAACTCCTCAGCGTCTCCCTGCCGGCGACCACCCGCCAGCTGGATCAACGAAGCCTTTCGAGACCCTGGGTGGGCTGGCTCCTGTGCCCCCCAGGGGAAGAGGCTGGCCCAGTGGCTACATACCGGGTCGCAGGGGCGGCCGGGCCCCCTGGAGGGCCGGGCCCGGTCACAACCGCGACCCCTGCGACCCTGGTATGTATGCCACTGCTCTGGACACTACGCTGACAGACACAGCAAACCTTCTTGCCACAGCTCGCATTGATGTGCCATCCTGGATGAGCTGCACTACCTGAGCCACGTATGGGTTGTAGACTCCGTCTCATGCTACTACTAGAGTGAAAGCCCCGCCAGCATTCAAAAGTGACCAAAACATCAGCCAGGAAGCATAGGAACTGAGAAGTGGTCTGTGGTCACCACCTGCAGAACCACTCCTTTATTGGGGGTGTCTTACTAATTGCCTATAATTTTCACCTGTTGTCTATCCCATTTGTACAACAGCATGTGAAATTGATTGTCACTCAGTGTTGCTTCCTAAGTGGACAGTTTGATTTCACAGAAGTGTGATTGACTTGGAGTTACATTGTGTTGTTTAAGTGTTCCCTTTATTTTTTTGAGCAGTGTATATATATAACACCCTACATTGCACAATGACTTATGGGGCTGACATAGATTTTTTTTCCAGGGCTGCTTCGTATACCCAGTCCGGCCCTGGATGCAGTGTGTGTTTTTGAATACTGGATGCAGTGTAGTTATGTGTGATGGACCGTTTGGCACCCCGACTGGGTGCCTCCACCAATCGATGCTTCCTTGTTGATGCTAAGGACCATAAGCACCGCACCGGACACCATCAGCACCATAGCACCCCTAGCCGCCACAGCTTGTCTGGGGGCTCGTCATTCCTTCCACCCCCGGAACCAAACTCCTGGATCCAGCTCCCAGTGGCAAGACCTCTCCTCCAAGGGAGTATAGCTGTGAAGCTTTTATAAGAGCTAGTGGTTATAGCAGTATAGCTGTTCCCTACAATCACGAGACAAGGCTGCGTGTTGAGGGTGAAGAGGAACTGATTTTAATGGTGCCACACTTGACCTTATATGACAATCTCCACAAATGTTACATCCCCTGATCGTTCTGATCTGGCTGACCAACATATCGTAAAATCACCCAGATCAGTTCAGGGGTTCAGAAATTCTATGGAAGTCATTAATTTGACCGACCGCAGGCATGGTCCCATGCCCAAAACAATTCCAGAGAATCAGGGCTTGCGGTTGGTCTACTTCGGTAGTTTGAAAACGAACAAACTACTGAACAGAGTCAATAGTCTTACCCTGGAGCTTGTTCCCTTCATCCATACAAATGATCTCACCGAACATTGCCTTTCTAAATTGAATAGAATTGAACTCAAAAAAAGGTGATGATGGAAGTCCAGCTGTATTCAGGAGTTTCTGTATCCGATTTTAGTTCCATGAGATTCATACCCAAACACCGCTGGCTGCGTTCATGCGAACAAGATGGCCGCCACCAAGTGGCTGTCCATAGGAATTGCGGCCACCCAGACAAACAATTAGAACACTGCGGTGAGAAACATTCCAAGTTGTTAGGTTTTAACAAACTCCAGGGTGGTCTCTGGTTCATGTGGTTGTTCGGTAATTCAAAGTGCCGCTTCGAATTGCTTCGGGAGTTCGAAGTGCCGCTTCAAGAGTTCGAAGTGTGGCTATATAAGTCCAAAAAGGCACACACAGTATGTTCAACCAGGGTTTAACACAGGGGCCATAGTCACAGGGTAGGAGGCTTGCAAACAGGCTCCTCCAAAAGCCAATGGCGAGGCTACTTTCGCCACAGTGTGTATGGTGGATGTGGTGTGTGTATGTATAGTGAGTGGATGTGGTGGTGTGTGTTTTTGTATAGTGAATGCAGTGTGCATATGTATAGAGGAGGTCGTGTGTGTGTTTTTGTATACTGGATGCAGTTTGTGTTTGTATAGTGGATGCAGTGCGTGTATGTATACAGGATGTGGTGTGTGGTTTTGTATCGTGGTGCAGTGTGTGTATGTATAGTGGATGCAGTGTGTGTATGTATAGTGGATACAGTGTGTGTATATATAGTGGATACAGTGTGTGTATATATAGTGGATGTGGTATGTGTGTTTTTGTATACTGGATGCAGTGTGTGTATGTTTAGTGGATATGGTGTGTGTGTATATATAGTGGATGTGGTGTGTGCATTTTGTATACTGGATGCAGTGTGTGTATGTATAGTGGATGCAGTGTCTGTATGGTGTGTGTATGTATAGAGGACACTACATTCCTTGGTGGTCCATTGTGCAGGCAGCAGGATCTTCTTATGGGCCCCGGCACGATAAGGTATCATATCATTGCCGTCGTAACCCGTGGCAATGCTCTGACTGTAGGGGATTGTGAGAGGAGACAGTATCAATGGGAGGTGAAAGCAGGAAATCTTCCTGCCCCCCTCCTTCATCACAGAAGCCTGCGATGGCTTAGGACTCACAGCTGTATATTATACAGTATCTCACAAAAGTTAGTACACCCCTAACAGTTTTTGTAAATATTTTATTATATCTTTTCATGTGACAACACTGAAGAAATGACACCCTGCTACAATGTAAAGTAGTACATGTACAGCCTGTATAACAGTGTAAATTTGCTGTCCCCTCAAAATAACTTAACACAGAGCCATTAATGTCTAAACCATTGGCAACAAAAATAAGTACACCCCTAAGTGAAAATGTCCAAATTGGGCCCAATTAACCATTTTCTCTCCCCAATGTCATGTGACTCGTTACTGTTACAAGGTCTCAGGTGTGAATGGTGAGCAGGTGTGTTAACTTTGGTGTTATCGCTCTCACACTCTCTCATACTGGTCACTGGAAGTTCAACATGGCACCTCATGGCAAAGAACTCTCTGAGGATCTGAAAAAAACAATTGTTGCTCTACATAAAGATGGCCTAGGCTATAAGAAGATTGCCAAGACCTTGAAACTGAGCTGCAGCAAGGTGGGCAAGTACATACAGCAGTTTTACAGGACAGGTCCCACTCAGAAAAGGCATTGCCATGGTCAACCAAAGAAGTTGAGTGCACATGCTCAACATCACATCCCGAGGTTGTCTTTGGGAAATAGACGTATGAGTGCTGCCAGCATTGCTGCAGAGGTTGAAGGGGTGGGGGGGTCAGCCTGTCAGTGCTCAGACCATATGCCGCACACCATACGCCACACCATGGTCTGCATGACTGTCGTCGCAGAAGGAAGCCTCTTCTAAAGATGATGCACAAGAAAGCCCACAAATAGTTTGCTGAAGACAAGCAGACTAAGGAAATGGATTACTGGAACCATGTCCTGTGGTCTGATGAGACCAAGATAATATTTGGTTCAGATGGTGTCAAGCGTGTGTGGCAGCAGCCAGGTGAGAAGTACAAAGACAAGTGTGTCTTGACTACCGTCAAGCATGGTGGTAGGAGTGTCATGGTCTGGGCCTGCATGAGTGCTGCCGGCACTGGGGAGCTACAGTTCATTGAGCGAACCATGAATGGCAACATGTACTGTGACATACTGAAGCAGTGCATGATCCCCTCCCTTCGGAGGCAGGGCCGCAGGACAGTATTCAAACATGATACCGACCCCAAACACACCTCAAAGACCACAACTGCCTTACTAAAGAAGCTAAAGGTAAAGGTGATGGACTGGCCAAGCATGTCTCCAGACCTCAACCCTTATTGAGCATTTGTGGGACATGATGTCGTCATGGAGTAGTGAAAGTGGACTCCAGTGGCAACCTGTGAAGCTCTGGTGAACTCCATGCCCACGAGGGTTTGTCAGTGCTGGAAAATAACGGTGACCACACAAAATATTGACACTTTGGACCCAATTTGGACATTTCCACTTAGGGGTGTACTCACTTTTGTTGCCAACGGTTTAGACATTAATGGCTGTGTGTTGAGTTATTTTGAGGGGACAGCAAATTTACACTGTTATACAGGCTGTACACTTACTACTTTACATTGTAGCAGAGTGTCATTTCTTCAGTGTTGTCACATGAAAAGATATAGTAAAATATTTAAAAAAATGTGAGGGGTGTGAATGGACATTCTTAATACACTATGTAAACGGACACTCCATAGTGGAAATCCCCCAAAAATAAAATCACTGTTTAGTATATTTGACCCCAGTGAAAACATGCATTCATTTAATTTAGCATTTTTTTCACTTGGAAATATATCTAAAACAGGTTGCAATAGGTGCAGATCTCTTGTCTGCTGTCTTTGCAAGACCTCCCCTTCTAACTCCGCCGAGACTTTCTGTGGCTGTCCAATCACACACTTCCCAATGCAGCTCAAAGAGAAGTCTTTTCAAGGTCGGTGCTCTGGGCAATTGCTGCCTCTTGGGTTTATATCTACTGAGCTAACCAAACCAGGAAGAAATAGAATCAGTTTATGCTTGACAGCCAGGGGGATGTAACAAGTTAATTTATAAAAGTGTCAATCAATATTGAAACCTGCACTTTTTGCTAACTTAAAAAAAAAAAAAGAGGACACACTCTTCATACATAAAGCAAGGTGTGACAGACCGCCTGGCACCTCAACGGGGTGCCTCCGCCAATTGATGCTCCTAATGCTCACAGAGGACTCCAAGCACTCCACCAGACACCATCAGCACCGTAGTCCCCACGTCCAGCGTTACAGCTTGGCTGGGAACTCGACGTCCTCCACCCACCCTGAACCCAAGTCCAGGATCCAGCTTCCAGTGGGGGAACCTCTCCTACTCCAAAGAGTATAGCAGGAACAGCTCTTATAAGAACTAGTGATTATAACCCAGGGGAGTATTGTTATATAGCAATCCCCAGGATAGATACAGCCATTTCCCCCACACATGGGACGAAGCTCTATGTTGAGGGTAAGCAAGAACTATTTTTAAAGGCACACTCCAGGCACCCAGACCACTTCTGCCCATTGGAGTGGTCTGGGTGCCAACTCCCACTACCCTTAACCTTGCAAGTGTTTTATAAACTGCAATAATTACCTTGCAGGGTTAACTCCTCCTCTAGTGGCAGTCTACTAGACAGCCACTAGAGGGCATTTCCGTGTCTATAGCACCGGTTTTCTGTGCTAGAACGTCGCTGGACGTCCACACGCTGTGTGAGGACCTCCAGCGTTGCTCAATTCCCCATAGGAAAGCATTGAAAAGCATTTTCAATGCTTTCCTATGTAGAGCTCTAATGCCGCGCATGCGCATTAGGTTTCTCCGGCCGGCAGGCGGGATCAGTCTCGCCCACCGGCTGACGTAAGGAAGGGGAGGAGCGGCAGCTACCCGAAACCACCGCTGAGGGACATCGGCGGGGGTCTCAGGTAAGTGACTGAAGGGGTTTTCATCCCTTCAGCAACCGGGGATGGGAGGGAGAGGGGACCTGCAGTGCCAGTTAAACAGATTGTTTTCCTGGCACTGGAGTTTCCCTTTAATGGTGCCACACTTGGCCTTTTATGACAATCCCCATGCAAGGGGCACTCCAACATGGAGCCTTGGAATCAAGATAAATTCTATCACAACCTTGTGGGGAACTACAGTACAAAGTCACGGACCAATATTAACAGAGTTACAATGCATGACTCTCCCACACAGAGCATACAATCCCTCCCCTCTGCCTGTGAGATAATTGAGTCAAATACTGTATTAACTCAATTATCTCCAGGCAGAAAAAAAACACATCCCCTGATAGCCCTGATTTGGGTGACCAACATAACCAAAAATCCCCCAGAACAGTTCAGGGGCTCTGGAATTTATGGAAGTCACATTTTGACCGACCACACGCATGGTCCCATGCCCAAAACAGTTGTAGAGAATCAGGCTGTGCGATCAGTCTACTTCGGAGATTTAAAGTAAAATATAAAATACTGTATAGCTTCGGGAGTAGTCTCAGTTTATGTCTCTCGTTCGGGAGTTTATTCTTACCGAACACCGTTCGACTCCTGTTCTAATAGCCGAACATCCGTGGAAGGTAAGTAGTTCATGCCGTCGAGTGTCCGATTTGAATTCCATGTACTCATCGACCAAACACCGCTCATTGTGCTCGCGGCCTAAGATGGCTGCCGCCACGTGTTTCGAATGCCGTTTCGAATGCCGTTTCGAACTGCTTTGGGAGTTCGAAGTGCTGCTTCACAAACAGTTTATCACAGGGGCCATAGTCCTAGGGCAGGAGGCTAGCAAACAGGCTCCTCCAAAATCCAGTGGTGAGGTTACTTTCGCCACACAAGCTAAAGTACTTCAGCAGTCAGGACTGTCTTTTTAATAATGGTTATTATCAGTTAGTCATTAATGCTGCTCATGTTCTGTCATTCTACATTCAAAACAGAGACAGCCACCGACATTAAAAATATTTTAAACATCAAAATAATAGAGATCAGCTGGAGAAAGGATTATCATGGTTTATATTCGGATCTAGTATGGGTTTTGCCCAGATGTGATTTGCAGGAATGACAAGAGCTTTAGGTGCATGAAGAATTTCTGAGCAGAACAAATATTATTATCTATCTGAAGTACAGACATCAGGATTATAGGTAGAACCATCTTCAAGTAGCAAATTCTATTATAGAATATTGACGTCATAGCTAGCCTGAGCTGTTTGTAAACTACTACTGAGCTGTTTGTAAACTACACATCCTACAATGCTTAGCCAATAGCCACCAAGTAAGCCATCATAGGCATCCCCTAACTCTGAGGTATTAACAAGAAAATAATGCAATAGGATAGGGACTGAGAGGGGAGCAGCTCTTTATTTTTTTATAGTGCTCTCCCCTCCTGTAAATCAGTGATCTCCCCTTCTGTCCCTTAGTGCTCTCCCTTGGCCCCCTGTCCCTCTGCGGTCCCCCCTTGGTGGTCTTCTCACTCCCCCCTCTTGCCCCTCCCCTTAGTGGCCCTCCCTCTCCCCCCCTTAGTGATCATCCCTCTCCCCCTAGTGGTCATCCCTCTCCCCTTAGGTGGTCATCCTCTCCCCCACCCCGGTGGTCCTCCATCCCCCTCCCCCTTATTGGTCCTTCCCTCTTTCCCCCTCAGTGGTCCTTACCCCCCTTAGTGGTCCTTTCACCACACCCCTTTAGTAGTCCTTTCCCCTTCTCCCCCACCTTCTTAGTGGTCTATCTCCCCTTCCCCCCACCCCTAATAGTCCTTTTCCCCTCCACCCCCACCTCCTTAGTGGTCCTTCTCCCCCACCTCTAGTGGTTCTTTTTCCTCCTTCCCCCATCTCCCTAGTGGTCCTTTCCCCCTCCTCCCCACCATTTCTCTAGTGGTCCTTTCCCTCTTCTCTCTCCCACCCCACCTCCCTAGTGGTCCTTACCCCCTCCGCTCCCCCACCCCCTCAGTGGTCCTCCATCTCAACCACTCTCCCAAACCCCTTATTTGTCCTTCCCTCCTCTTCTTCCTCCCCTTGTGGTCCTTCCCTCTTTCCCCACTCAGTGGTCCTTCCCTTCCCCTTAGTGGTCCTTTCCCCACCTTTAGTGGTCCTTTCCCTTCTCCCCACCTCCTCAGTGGTCCTTTTCCCCTTCTCCCCACCCCTAGTGGTCCTTTCCTCCTCTCCCCACCACCTAAGTGGTCCTTTCCCCCTTCTACCCCACACCCCTCAGTGGTCCTTTCCCCTTCTCCCCCCACCTCCTCAGTGGTCCTTTCCCCCTTCTCCCCCACCCCATCAGTGGTCCTTTCCCCCTTTTGTCCTACCTATTTAGCGTGGCCAGGCAGCACGGACTGCAGTACAGGAACTTCTGTTTCCTGTACCCGGCCGCCGGCGGACTGAAGGGAAGCGCTCACTGAGCGGCCACGCTACATTGAGTGATCGGCAGGAGGGAGTACTGTGCGCTCCCCTTCTGCCGGTCACCTAAACCTAGCGCCCCCCAGCCGGAGCGCCCTAGGCGACTGCCTAAGTCACCTATAGGATGAGCCGGCCCTGAGGCTAACACAGTAAAGGAATTGAAGAAAGCTTGGGATGTGTATAAGGCTAACACAGTAAAGGAATTGAAGAATGCTCAGGATGTGAATAAGGCTAACACAGTAAAGGAATTAAAGAATGCTCGGAATGTCTATAAAGCTAACGCAGTAAAGGAATTGGAGAATGCTCAGGATGTGTATAAGGCTAACACAGGAAAGGAATTGAAGAATGCTCAGGATGTGTATAAGGCTAACACAATAAAGGAATTGAAGAATGCTTGGGAAGAGAAAGAAGAGAAAATAGCAGTCAGAAAAAAAAGGTGACAAAACCTTTTTTAGATACATAAATGAGAAAAGGAAAGTAAAACAAGGATTAGTTAGATTAAAAAACAAAAGAAGGAAGGGATGTAGAAGAGGATAAAGGTCCAGCTGACTGCCTCAATAAATATTTTTGTTCAGTATTTACAGATGAAAATGAAGGAAAGGGGCCTCAGTTAGGAAAAAGGACAAATGAGTCATTTGTTACATGTGAATTTGCAGAGGAAGAGGTTCTATTTCAACTGTCAAAAGTAAAGACAAATAAGTCAATGAGACCTGATGGAATACATCCAAAGTTATTAAAAGTGCTTAGTGGTGTACTAGCAAAACCTTTAACGGATTTATTTAACTAATCATTGTTAACAGGAGTAGTCCCAGAAGATTGGAAGTTAGCGAATGTTGTGCCTATTCACAAGAAAGGTAGTAGGGAGGAGTCGGGCAACTAAAGGCCAGTAAGCCTTACTTCAGTAGTTGGGAAAGTGATGGAAACTATGTTAAAGGATAGGATTGTTGAACATCTAAAATCACATGGGTTTCAAAATCAGAGACAACATGGGGTTACTTCAGGGAGATCATGCCAAACTAATCTTATTGATTTTTTTGATTGGGTAACTAAAATAATAGATCAGGGTGGTGCAGTAGACATTGCTTACCTAGATTTCAGTGAGGCTTTTGACACTGTTCCACATAGAAGGCTCATCAATAAACTGCAATCTTTAAGTTTGGATTACAATATTGTTGAATCGGTTAGGCTGTGGCTAAATGACAGGCAACAGAGGGTTGTAGTCATAGACGTGCGCAGCCTATTGTATAAGGGTGTGCACCCTAAAGCACAAACACACATGCCGCGTATGTTGGAAGGCCATTTGGCCTGAATTTGTGGGAGGAGTTATGACCCTATATAAACCCTACCCCCCTACTTACCTTTACCGTTCAAGCTGTTTTGACTGTCTCCATGGTTACCTGCATTTCTGGTCAGCTGTTCTCGCCAGTTCTGCATCGAGCAAACAGTCTTCCTCCAGCAGCACGTACCGCAGACCTCCGGGCTCGTCCACCGGCCGCCCCACTATTTTCGTTACCCATTCCAGGCTGTCTGGCTTCCAGTCACGAGACCGGCACGAACATGTAAGCTTCAAACATGGGAAATAGCATTCCCTCTAAAAATGAGGGGATAGGCTCCCTATATGCATATTTATTTCTTACCTGTTCGCGTAATTACTCCGTTCGTGTTCTTCTGTTTCTGGCATTCGTCTGTTTAACCAAACACATACGAACGGCTATTTGTCAATCTTTCGTCTGGATCCTTATCTAACTACCACACGTGGGCCAGTTATATCTCAAACGCAATATTAGCCAAACACAAGTGGGTTTAAATATTTAGTTTATAAATTTCAAATGTTCCTTACCTTTCTTCTTACGGTTTTCCTTAAATCTATGTGACACTATTCACCACCCGTCATTTAATCTGATATATTCCCAGGGGCCATTCTCTTAAAGTAACACATGGCCACTATACGTTTGTGATATCAATAGCTGGGCCACCATTACGCCTCTTAATTTATCCAGATCCACGCTTATTCTGTTCCTTAGTCATAATTATTTATTTTGTTTTTGGCTGCTTAAATCTCTGTCTAAATTAAACAATATTCTTATGGCTACCCAGGTAGTAGGAGGGTATCAGCCGTTGGAGACTTCCTTTTCTTCCCGGCAAGTCACTGTGTAGTAGTGGAGTTGCTTATTCCCATCCACTGGATCCAAGGCAGGAGTCAGGCAGGCAAGTGATAAAGCTGCATATCCCCTTTCAATAACGAGGCAAGGCTACGTTTTGAAGGGTCAAGAAGAACTGAATTTTAATAGCAGGTACTCTCCTTTTATGTGATGCTGCCCATGCAAGGGAGACACCCACATAATTAACACAACAACCAATAAAACATAAGGTACATCCCACACATCTCCTCCCCTCAGATAAGCCTGCAACCCAATTAACACAGTTACATTTTTACCCAAGTTTTTACCCAAATAGCCCTATTCTGGGGGACCAACATATGTAAAAATCAGTTCATTCGGTTCAGTGGTTCGGGAGATATGGGACTTTAAAGTTTTGACCGACCGCACAGGCAAAATAGCCGAAAATAATTCCATGAGTTTTGGCCTTGCGATCGGTCTTTGTTCGTGCGTTTAAAATCCCGAAAGGCTTGCCATCCGTGTGTAACTTGACATTCGCCAGAATCCCCATATGCTACTGAGTCTTTCTACCGAACGGCAGGGTGTTCGGTAGTTTTGGCACAAATTTCTGGTACTATGGAGGTCTCAGCAGTGTTCGCCTACTCGAGTGTCCGAATTTAGTTCCAGACACTCGACGGCAAAACACCGCTGTTCGGGAGTTAAGATGGCTGCGACCACGTGTAAAAGTCCCGAAATTGCGGCCACCCAGGCACTTAAACAAAGCGTTCGTGTGTTTCCCATGAAGACTGTATTCGCCGATCAGGGAGGTAAATTACACATAATTAGGTAGCAGGGTGGTCCGGTGTTCGGTAGTTTGCATTCATATGATGAATGCAGCGTTCCTACCGTCTTGGTCTCACAATTGAGCGAATGGTTTAAAAGTCCCGAATAGTTATGTCGCGAACCCGAAATTTTCGGTTCGCGAACGGCGAACGCGAACTTCCGCAAATGTTCGCGAACCGGCGAACCGCCCGAAACGCCATTGACTTCAATGGGGAGGCGAATTTTAAAACACACAGGGACTCTTTCTGGCCACAATAGGGATGGAAAAGTTGTTTCAAGGGGACTAACACCTGGACTGTGGCATGCCGGAGGGGGATCCATGGCAAAACTCCCATGGAAAATTACACAGTTGATACAGAGTCTGGTTTTAATCCATAAAGGGCAGAAATCACCTAACATTCCTAAATCACAATCAATATGGATTGACACCTGACATATGACATATTGACACCTTGACATATGGATTGACACCTGTCCTCAGAGCCCCTGATGCACACGGACACAGAGCAGAATAGAGACTGGTCCCCCCTACATAGGGTCACTTGGCAGATATGGATTGACACCTGTCCTCAGAGACCATGATACACACTGACACAGAGCAGAATAGGGACTGTTCCCCTACATGGGGTCACTTGGCAGATATGGATTGACACCTGTCCTAAGGTTCCCTGATACACACTGACACAGAGCAGAATAGGGACTGGTCCCCCCACATCGGGTCACTTGGCAGATATGGATTGACACCTTGTTACAAACTGCTATTTGTAACGGGCCCTTTAAATGGCAAATTGCCCTGCTTCCCTGGGTTGTGGAGAAGCCTATTTGCCAGCCTCCTCCCGCATGACCATGGCCCCTGGGAGATTGTGAAAATGTATGCACTTGTATTTGGTGTGTATGGCCCTTTAAGACTGTCGGTGGGCATATTGGGGCTTATGGACTCTTTATGTGACTGGTGCTGGCCCTTTAAACACCTTTTTTGGGACATCAGGAAGATTGGGACACTGCCCCTTTAAGGCCGTGTCCCCAGACTTGTTGGGGACACGGCCCCTTTAAGACGGTGTCCCCTGTGTCCCCAGACCTGGTGCAAACCCTTTGTGCCTGCCTTGCTATTTCCCCACTTGGTTCAGTAAATGGGAA
>OW240917.1:262832202-262916950 GCA_933207985.1 Pelobates cultripes
TCTCGTCACTTATTTCCGCCCTCTCTGCCTCCAGTGCCACTCCCTCTACTCCTCCACCTCCCTCTCCTCTCCCCACCGCCCCCTCCACCCCAGTTCCTGATTCCCATCCACTTCCTGTCTCTAAACCTGTTATCCCTCCCTCTTTTGATCTTTCGTCACTCGTTTCCAACCTCTCCGCTCATTCGCCTCAGCCTATCCAGCCCGCCCCCTCGCCCATTCCAACTCCTGTCTCCACCTCCCTCATGATGGCTCCTAGTTATCCGATTATGGTAGTTGGCTCGAATGAGTCTACCATGTCGGGACAACCTCATGCTGTAGGCGCTTCTATCCCACTGCCCCCCAGTTAGTTACCCCCCAGGCCATCGCTGTCGGTTCCCCCGGCTCCGATGCTCCAGCCGCTCAAGACCCTAATTCACCAGATGTTGCCAACTATAGTGGTCTCCCACTCTGACCAAAGCTATCATGCCCATACATATAATTTCTGATAACCACCAAGGCCCACTTCATTCACCACACACATATTTTAGGGTAAAGAGAGAAACCCCTGTTCGAGGTAGTTTCGACCCACATATACATATACATATATATATACATATACATATACATATACACATACATACATACATATATATATGTATGTGTATATGTATGTATGTATGTGTGTATATATATATATATATATATTGTAACAAACCACCTCTTTTACAGGTAGGATTGTCACCGATCTTGCAGTAACCACAGCCTTCTAGGGTATACAAAGTCCAGGACACCTTCAGCTCAGTTTTTCTTTTTATTCAGTAAGAAAACAGGTTCTTTAAATAATAACAAAAACAAACAAAATCCCTTGCTCTTACTTGAGCTCTTACTAGACAGTAATTGCTATCTGCAATTGGGTGGCTTTCCCACTTACCAATTTTCCAAACAAAAGAAATGTCTTTGCAATAAACACAATATCTCCTAGCTGTCTTTTCCTCCCTCACTCTGCAGCAGGCTGCTCTCTTCTTTTAAAGGCCTGTCTACTAATTGAGTAGCTACAGGTGAGTGCCAATTAGTTAACTCTTAAAATCAGATCCAAGCTGTGGTCTGTTACACAGCAACTAGTGCTGTTGGAGCATTGGCCCACCCTGCTCTCCAAATACTCCGCCCCAGGGACCCATACCAGGTTTTGCAGAGCATCAGCTATGCATATTGCAAACTTTAACCTCTCTCCCTGGGGCATTTAACTGAAAATCCTCTGGTTGCTGTTTAGCAAATCAGGTCTGATGTATCTCCCATCAACCACTATTCCACCTTTACGCTCACAATATATATATATATATATATATATATATATATGTATATATGTATATGTATATATGTATATATGTATATATGTATATATGTATATATGTATATATATACACACACACACACACACACACACACACACATACACACACACACACACATACACACACACACACATACATATATATATATATATATAATCGATGCCATAGGTGTACCAAGGGGGGTACCAAACGAGTTCAAGGCCAGAGATGAGGTTGCGGCAGGATTCGAATCCTTGATCCCACTCATCACCGCTAACAAGAATGTTAATTGGATCAATTATATTTACTATAATCAGCAACACTTTGTCAATTACATGAGAGATGCCCTCCAGGGCTTGGCAGAACAGTTACAGACTACCTCCCAAATGACATTATGAGAGAAGGGGGGCGTGTGTAAAATACTTCCCGATACTATGACATGCTGTAACTTCATCACAGACAATACAGGCCCCAATGGTAAGGTAACTATGGCCATAGATAAATTAGAAAGTCTCTCTGATGAATTAACAAAGAACTCGGGAGTCCCCAATTCATGGGACAGATGGTTTGGTTGGATGAGTGGATGGCAGAAAACTCTCCTTCAAGTAGGTATGGCAGTTCTTACTGTGGTAATTCTCTTTCTCTTCCTGACTTGCTGTGTGATGCCCACACCTACATTCCTACATCAAGATATCAACGACATGGACTGTGATACCCGACACACACCTCTTCAGTCCCACCATCACAAAGGGACAACTACTTCTTTATAGGGACAGCATAGGGACAGCGTCTGTCTCCACAGGTAGAAGTCTGACGCGGGAGATGTAGTGGGTTAGCCACTACGGGATACCCGCCCAGTGAAGCGTTCGAGGCCTGTTCAGACAGATGAGCTGCAGCCAAGTAGGGATCTTATTAGGGTCAGTTAGTAGTTGTCTCTTTAGTAAATAGTTATTTTAAGGGGGGACTGTTGTGGACAAAAATATTAACTCAATTTATATGTTACGGTACCTCCAGGAACGAAACGTACAAACCGCCGTTTAGCGAGTATTCCCCGTTCGCAATAATGTGGTCGGGTAGCGGGTAGAATAAAACCATGCGAACGCCAGTCAGGGAACACTCCAAACTCCCGAACGGTACCTGTACGGCTAATTCCCTTCGCAAGCCGCAAATCCACGAACGGCAATTAATAACCGAACGACAATCTCTCCCAAGCGGCAAATAATCCAAGTAAGCAGTCTCTCGCCGCTAGTATCCAAATCCCCCCAATAACGAGACCAAGCTCCGCTTTGAGGGTAAAACACGAACTGGTTTACTGTGGGCTACCTGCCCGGTATTTATGCAGGTCTCCCACTTGGTGGACACTCCCCTAGGGGACCAAATGGGAGACTGAAATCACAGAGGGACATGGGGACATTCTGGACATACATCCCCACAATATTCCCAGCATGCAGTACAGTTCCCTCCCCTCTGCTCGGGGGATAATTGGGAAGTAATTCAATTATCTCCCCGAGCAGAGGCAATCGCCATTTTAGATACAAGTTACAAAAACACACAAAAATCCATAACTTAATAACTGCTGAACATTTTACATCAGTCTTGCATATCCCCAGATAGCCTGGATCTGAGGGCACATTATTGGAGAATAGCGCTCAGATCCCATTCGCACAGTTCAATCGCCATGGAGTCAAAGTCTCTTTCAGTTCTTCGGTATGCGATTGACTCCATGGGACGGCTATCTGGGTTAAGTCCATTCGTGTGGTTGAATCTCCCGAACGGCTGTCGTTCGCATGCTTTTGTCGATTGAGAAGGGGAGGTCGACGGCTTCAGCGGTGTTCGGCTGAAAAAGTGTCCGTTTTCCGATCCATGAAATAATCGTTGAACACCGCTGGTCGTTCGCATGGACAAAATGGCCGCCGCCTCGTGGTCGACATACGAACGACGACCACCCGGCATTCGGTTTTTAATTGAGAAGTGTCTGTGGTTAACCGCAACGTTCTAATTGGGATCAATAGGTTAACCAGCAGCACACTTCTCTTCTGGGTGGCCGTCCGTTCGGTAGTTCCGTTCGACAAAACCGACATTCCCTTAAACAAAGCATACGAACGGGGAAATTCATGAAAACGGAAAAACAGACGAACAACGCAGTTATAATCCAGACAGATGGGTCTGTCACATTATATTAGTAAAATGCCTATTTACTCAGCATATCTACAATCAGCATTATTCAACTTTATATGTAATTTACCTAAAATGGCCACTAGGGAGTTTCCCTTTGACATCGACTAACACCCTCACTAACAAGATGGTGCTGGAATCTGGGGGAGACCTCCAATATACCAGTGACATCACACCCGGTAGGAAGAGCAATAAATGAACCACTTAACACCTAACCAATTATTGATGTATTATTTCATGTTATCTCTTACAAAGCATATGATGTAATTTTGCTTTATAAGGGGCATGCCGTCCTCCCAGAATAAACATTCCTCAAGTTTTTCATTAACCCGAAACCTGTGTCTGGTGTGAATTACTTTAAGAGCGTGCACGCACTACTGCTTTAATTTGGCCAGGGGCAGATACACAAGATAATCAATTAATTGATTGATTCCACATCAGTGCCCTACTGTAGGTGATAGTTGTGTTAGGTGATAGTGTTTGGTGCGTAGGAGTCCTAGCGTGGTGCATTAGTGCGTTCAATCCAGTATTAGTTTGTGAAACCTCGTTGTCCTGGATGGTTGACGTTGGGCGAAGGGAGTACCTGTAAGAATACCTGGAATTGAGATCAAGAGAGAGCATCAGCGGCCGTGTTGTGGATACCCGGGATGTGAAAGCAAATTAAGTAGAACTGGATGGTTCTTGCCAGCCACGTCAGCTTGCGAATCAACCGCATGATGGTAAGGGAGGAAGAGCGCCACTTGTTAATGATATCGCAAGCTGACAAGTTGTCGGAATAGCATTTTACTGCGTTGCCGGACCAGAGATGACCCCAGGTGTGTACGGCCGCCACGATGGTGTAAATTTCAAATAGAGCTGAAGTCTCTCTGAAACCCGGCAAGGCATCTGTCTCAGCTAGCCAGTGACCCCTAAACCAGTGATTACCGAATATAGCTGTGAAACCTGTGTTGACTGCAGCGTCGGTGTGAATGAAGGGTGAGGAGTACATGGAGATACCATTCCACTCAGCCACAGCTGGATGGATCAGCCACAGAAGGGCACAAATAAGCCAAATGGGTTGAAGAATTACATATAGCACAAGACGGGGGCCTCAGACCAGCGAAGTGGCGACAGAATAATTCTGTATCCATCTGACACCAGTTAATTCTTAAGTTAAACTGCTTCAGATGTGTCGCTGCTTTCGCCGATATTGATTTATGATAATCATAAAAATATGATCCCCGTACTTGATGCCCAAATCCACCACTTTATGGAGATAGAGGTCCAATTCCTCTCTCCTGTGGGGCTATACCGAACAAATTACATTGCGGTATATCCCGAAAGCCAAAACAAAATTGGGAATAGATAATTTTTTGTTAAGCCTAAGTTCTCTGGTTTTAAGCGCCACAGAAATATCCCCGAATTTATAAGCCCGGTTTTCCAGCACATCTTGGGAGGCTATAAGCAATGACACCAGACACACATCCTTCCCATCCAGGATTTCTTTCCTAATGGAGTCTGGGACAGAGTGAGCTGGTGACACGAAAGGTGACATATCTGAGGCAGGAGCTGAAGGGGGAAGTATAGGGGCGGGTGTTGGTGCAGCAGAGACTGCCGGGGTGAGGACTGAGAGGCCAGGGAGGTTACCTGAGGAGTCGATTGCACTTTCCACCTTGCTTAATCTGCTATTCAGGGTCTGCAGATTAGCCAGGATTGCTGCAAGGGTGTCCTGGGTGGCTGTGCAAGTGCCAGATGGTTGACCTTGAGAGCTAGTGCCTGGCCTGGGCTCGGGGGCCTGATAGGTCAAAAGTCTGTAAAGTTCCACCTTACGAGCCATAGCTGGAAAGGGGATGCCCCTCAGCCTAAGTTCGGCCATAATTTTTGCAATAGTCCATGCTCTCAAGGACGTAGGAGTGGTGAGGGTGAGAGATTTGTCTGGAGACTCGGGTCTGATAGGAGTAAACGGAATATCATTGGTAGGCAACTCGTCAATGGGAGCCGGATCTTGAAACATTCTGGAAACGAATTAATGAATTGGATTTAGTAGGAGCGTATGAGAAAATGAAACGAGGGGGCGGCAGGGGGGGTTCCTACGGTGAACTGGACTGTAAGGCTATTGCCGAAGCGAAAAACTTAACTGTGACTAGTGACAGATGAGGCCCTACTAGTGTCAAGTGGCGGTGAGAGGCTCTATCTATGATTTGGACGAGGTAAGTACGTGGCCACAGATGTGGTGGCGGGATGTTGGCCTCTCGATGACATTTAAGAGGTCATTTAAGAGGTTCAAAACGTGTGGCCATGGAAAGTGAGGCCCTGACTACGGCCCTGTAGAAGGGCGAATTAGGCCTTTACCTATGATTTGGACGTGGGGCCGTACCTCTGTGTTGAGGTGGGAGATGGCTTTGTGGGACATGAAAATACCTCGTTAAGCTAGGTCCGGAGCCCAGACCCTGTAAGCCAGTTCACGCACCTTCACGGTAGTTGGCGATATCGTAGAAGAAACCTAGGGGTTTGAGACAGATGTTGATCTGTGTGAGCGTGACGTATGAGCGCAACATGAGCTCCTGACAGAGTGACAAGTTTAGAGTGAAGGCTGCCTGAGGCCTTGAAAATACAGAAACTGAAGTAAATAAATACAATACCTGGTTTGTAAGACAAGAACCAGGACTTGGCAATTTAGCTGTAATATACGACAAAATGGACGATCTGTGGAGACCAAAGACATTTAACAGAGCTAAGATTAACATCAGTATGTAAAGAAATGGTATAATATTGTGTAATTAGTATCTCTTGGTTAACATCTGAGACAGATGTTGATGTGTATAAGTGTGATGTATGAGCGCAACGTGAGATCCTGACAAAGTGACAAGTTTAGAGTGAAGGCTGTCTGAGGCTTTGAAAATACAGAAACTGAAGTAAATAAATGCAATACCTGGTTTGTACGACAAGAACCAAGACTTGGCAATTTGGCTGTAATATACGACAAAAAGGACGATCGACAAGAACCAAGACTTGGCAATTTGGCTGTAATATACGACAAAAAGGACGATCTGGTTTGTAAGACAAGAACCAAGACTTGGCAATTTGGCTGTAATATACGACAAAAAGGACGATCTGGTTTGTAAGACAAGAACCAAGACTTGGCAATTTGGCTGTAATATACGACAAAATAGATGATCTGTGGAGACCAAAGACATTTAACAGAGCTAAGATCTGCACATAAAGAAATGGTATAATATTGTGTCATAAGTATCTCTTGGTTAACAGCTAATTTCTTTAGATTGGGCAAGCTACAGAAACCTTTATTAAACATAAAGAAAGGAATCAACCAATAACGTAAAACCACAAGGTGGTGATAACAGCACACTAACTGGCATATGAAAACTGACACAAGCTGCAATGGAAAGCATGTGTGAAAGTTTTTTAACAGATAGAAGCATTATACCGTGATATCTATTAGAAATGTGTAGAAACTGAGAATGCATCCTTTACACATACTGTTAATAAGCATAGCATGGACTCTGAGAGCCAACAGACACTATCCTAATGCAGTTTCACATAAACAATAAGTTACCTAGGCAACAAGTGTAATGTTAATCGAAGCCGGTATGTAGTTCGTGGGGGGTGATGGTACCGACGAAAGGTTGTACCAACCGATCCCCGAGGTGCCTTAGCATGGAAACCGTGGGTGGTCTCCGTTAAAAGTTAATGTGGTCCCATGTGCGTTCCAGCCCCCTGGTAAGACCACCGAGCGGCGTGGAGGAGACCGGGATGAGGGGTAAGTATGACTCATGGTTGACTGTTAGGAAGCCAGATCGCCGCACCGGACGGAGGATTCTGCCGGAGACTGCAACTGGATAGGACGCCCGGACCGGAAGTCAGTGAAAACAGAAGTCAGTGAAACCGGAAGTTGAGCGGCAACACTTGAACTTGAACGTCAGAGGTGAGTAGGGGCTGGGAGTTTAAGTAGGGGACTTACTCCTCCCACAAATTCAGGCCTAATGGCCTTTCTACATATATAATTTTTAGGGTTTAGTTACATTATATGATCATATATTGCATAAGCCTGCCTCAATATCAATGTCCTGCTCTAGCAGCCTAATGCTTGCTCTTATGAGATTAATCCACTTACTTGGGAAATACTTCCTTACTGGGACTCTCTGCAAGTCAAGGCTAAATAGGGTCTTGGAATGAGGCACATGTGACAGGGAGGGGTGCAAATCCCAGGAGTTGGCCTGGACTCCCATAAATATAACTCCCATTATTTTTTGCCCTGGATTTTTCAGCTTGACACTATTGCTCCCAAAGGACTCAATGAAATAATTTCACACCACTTCTTTTTATAAAAAGAACCCCACAGTACTAGAAATTGTTTTTAACAATAGCTTTTACCTTCACTATATTTATTGCTTATTTCGGTTACTGGCTTATTGAAAGGTGTAAATATAGCCCATTGCTATATCTCATCACACTAAACCTAAATGACACATTATGTAGTTGGGCACTTTAAATTCTACATATATTCTATGCAGCTATGCACTTTAATAAGAATTAATAAGATTTAATAAGAAGTATAGCACTTTAATTATAAACTAAGGACTTTAATCACAAATTAGGCACTTTGAGACAAATATTATGCTCAATAACCTCAAGGCACTGTCTACATATATGTATTTGAACACCAAAGTCTAGTAACTATTTCCAATGCTTTATCCTCTATTTTTATTTCTTTCTTCCATTCATTGATTTTGCTATGTACCAGTTAGATGTCCTGTGCCTGATATAATCTTAGCAGCACTTGCCGCGGTCACCACTATTATCCCTATCTTCTATAACACAGTAGATGTTTGTTTTTGTTCCCCTGGTGATTAATATTGACTCCTGGTGCCATGGAAACGTTGGTACATTACGTGAGGGCGCATGTGCACTCTGCACTGAGGAACGCTAGCGGTATTAGTCTGGGTAAGTCAATTTTTCTCTGATTTCTTTCCCATATAAATGTAAATTTTTTTCTTGATGATTATAATCCTGATGAAAGTCCCAGATGGGAACTGAAACGTTGATCCGATTTTAATGTATCTTCAATAAAGACTGAACTTTTAACTACATAAAACCGTGAGTGCTGATCACATCTCTATTATGGAGATGTATATATACACCATTCAAGCTGTTTATATTAATAAGGGCAATTTGAAACTTTATGGGGGGGACTTGAAACAGTTGTTATATTATTTCATTTCTCTGAAAACATTACCGCCTACGTCAAATGTCTTGTTTTGGTACAAATGTTCTTGTTTTGATATTTGTAATATTTTGTGTAATTTAGCATATTTGTGTATCATATTATGTATCATATTTATATATCACAAACAGCTGCTTCCCGTTACACACTGTTACACCCTACTAGCATGAAAAATTATGCATAAATATAACTTGCATTTAATTAAAGATTGTTGGGAAAGCATTTCAGAGTGTGTGTGTTTTTCCTCACTGGTTCCCGAAACGTTTCGTAAGTGGGTATGGGGGGCGGTTTCCATCCATCTATATAGCTTAATTTTCCCCAACAGTCCATACTGGGAGTGACACCAATCACTGGCGGGGACGGCGGTGATCGGGTAAGTAAATATTACCGTTATGACGGTTCAGGACCATTATCGGTCCTCAATGGGATGTTTCCGATATTGGTCCTGAACAGTCAGCAGTCGTTAAGGGGTTAAAGGAACTTGTAAAAACGAAATGTACTTACCTAAAGGGACACTTCACTGCCCAAATACAAAATCAGGTAGATATATCAGGTTCATAAATCAGGTTCATAATACATGTGGAAAATGTGTTATAATTTTAGATATGCTGTTAGTTTTGTTTTTATGAATGTCTCTTTTTATATGCATTAATTTTGTAATATTATATTATGGAAACCTTTTTTACATGAATGTTCTTTTAATGATCTATGTACTTTGGGCTTAAGTTCTATTTTATCATTTGAATATTAGTATGTCTATTATCTGCTAATTTGATCAGGTGGATAATTGGGTCTACATTGAGTGCAATCCACATGTATTTATGAACGACCAGTCATATGTGGTTGATGCCCTTTATATGCCCACAACCAATATGGAGGTTGTGAGCACGTCCTGAGGAAGCCGACAGGCGAAACGCGTTGACGTCATACAGGGGGAGGAGCTTGCAGTCCACGGAGTTTGGAAGCGTTTTTTTCCGGCAATCGGCACCACAGGTGTATACTCTATCAAGCCGAACTGGGAGAACGCCTGACAGTGCTGCCTACCACCCTGATACAAACAAACTCTTGTAGTGAGTAGACATATATTTGTCATACTCACCAACAAATTCAATAAGGGGCTTATCACCCTATTTTTCTATCACTCTTATTTTACTCTATTTTTTGTAAATATGTATTTTATCCCTGCATGTGGCAGATATTAAATCAATGTTATTGTTTCTCTATTGGAGCTCCACAATATTATTCACCATAGAGATAATTCTCAGCTTGTGAATTACTATATATGTATATTTTTATATTTCTTTCTGCAAACAATCTGCACTATTACTGTTTTTTTTCTTCCTTTATATACATCATCATTGTTGGAAGATACATCATACATCAAAACAGTTTGTATATATATACACACTTTGATTTTTCTGTCTCAAATTGGTAACTTGCTCCACTCATTATTATACACTAATTTATAAAAGTGTCAATTTCTATTGAAATCTGCACTTTTCGTAAAATTTAAAAATAGGGCACACTCTTTACACATAAAGCTTTTCTGTAAGCTAAAGCGGTCTAATGTCTGGAGTGTCCCTTGAAATCAGATTCTAAATTATTGCATAGATCATGTATCACAGAAATACATCATGTATTCAATATTCAATAAGCCATCTTCTGAGCTATGTGGGTGTTACTTTTCAATCATCCAATCCTCCTCCGGTCTTCTGTGATGTGTCCTGCGTGGAGACATGCCTGTGTTACACCAACACGCTGTCAGACACTTTATTTCTTTATTCCCTAGCCAGCATTACTAGGGAATTTCCACAGCAAAAACAGTGCATGTGCTGCTCTTCCTTGTCAGTCAAATTGTCAGAATAGAGTTTATCCCAAAGAGTTGAGTGGTGGCAAAAATACCTATTTATAAATAGTTTTTTCTTCCAGTCTCTTGATTACCTAGGAAATCTGCTAGCACAAATGTGATTTGATGATCTTTCTAAAGAGCATTCGTAGTTTGGGGCATCACAGAATTTTAAATTGAGCCCTATATCTTACATGAAGCCAATGTAGGAACTGACAGAAGGGTGTGGCGTGAGAGGTGCGGGCGGACACAAAGATGAGCCTCGTTGCCGCATTCATTATGGACTGTAACGGCGCAAGTTGGGAGCACGTAAGACCACTGAGAAGCGGATTACAGTAGTGAGGGTGAGAAAGGACAGTGGAATAGCTGCATATGGCGTTAACTAGGGTTTGATGCGCACTATGTTTTTGAGATGAAAGCGACAGGATTTGGCGATAAACTGAACATGAGGCCTGAAGGAGAGGTCAGAGTCAAAGAGAACACCTAGGCAGTGAGACTGCGTGGTGGAGCTGATGGTAGCACCGTTGACATGGAGGGAGACAGACACAGGAGTAGCAACACTTGAGGCAGGAAAGACTAGAATTTCAGAGTGACAAGACAAATCTGTGCATTAGAGGAGCCTGGTTGCCTGCCTGCTGCCTTTTGAGTATGGACCGGCATTTAAATACTTTATTTTCCTATGCAGAAAGGTCTATTCATGTTTTCTGCCATGGCGTTCGGTAGATTCTCGGATTTACTGAATGAACTCATTTAACCCAAATAGCTATGCCATGGAGCCTATTCGTGTAATAAAAGACTTTGGCTCCATGGCAATTGAACTGAATGTGTGTGTGGTCTGCGCGCCATTCAGTAATAATGTGCGCTCAGACCTAAGCTATCTGGGCATATGTTGCATGTCTGTATTTTATGTCATAAATGTAACCTTGTGTATTTTATTGTATTTTACTGTCTTTTTACTGCCATGTGCTTAATGGAGTTTTGCCTCTGTCCTTGGAGATAAGTGGATTACTTCCCAATTATCTCCAGGATAGAAGACTCAGTGGAACTGGTTTTGGGCAGAAAAGCCATGCTTCAATTGGTCACAAAGGAATCTATCTTTTGAACCAATGGACCAATTTGGATGATTGTGACATATGTTTGTATTTGGAGTATGCTGATTCTGATAAATGTAAGTTTTATGTGAATGATGTTATGAATAATGTGGAAAAACTGTATTTCTCTGGCTGTGATAATTACATTACCCATTGTGTAAGGTAATTGTATCACAGGCAGAGGGGAGGATTTTGTGTGGGAGTGTCTGAGTGTATTGTACGTGTTTATTGGTTGTTTTCCAGAACCCTGTGGGTGGTACTGATATGTATATAAGTGCAATAAACCCACAGCTCTGTCTGTTCCTGCTTGATCCTCAAAACGGAGCCTTGTCTCGTTCTTGGGGGGATTTATTGTATGCTGTCCCAGTTTGACTGCTAGGAGTGTAAACCTATTCGTATGGTTTTTCCTATTCGGCTGTTTGCTGCTTTCATATGCATGAACGCATTCATATGCTTCCCCGGTTCGGTGGATTGGTGTCTACAGTAGCTGCCTGTGTCTCTGGAAGGGAATATCTCCTAAACAGCTTTTAACCCCTTTTATGCCTGGGGGTGCCGTTACATTCAGTTTTGGTCAAGTTGAGTTTAAGGAAGTGGGCAGCTATCCAGTTAGAAAAAGCAGAGAGGCAGTCAGAGATACTAGTCAAGATGGACAGGGAGAGATCAGAAGAGGACAGATAGATTTGCGTGTCATCCGCATTGAAATGATATTGGAAGCCAAAGGAGCTAATACGTTTACCAAGGGAGGCAGTATAGATAGAGAACAGTAGGGGACCAAGGACTGAACCTTGGGAGACACCTACAGACAGGAGTTGGGGAGAAGAAGCAGAGCCAAAGAAAGAAACACTGAAAGAGCACTGGGTGAGGCAGGAGGAGCACCAAGAGAGAGCAATATCTTGTAGACCGATATTGCGGAGGATGAGAAGAAGCTGTTGATGATTAACAGTGTCAAAAGCCGCAGAAAGGTCAAGGAGTATTAGGATAGAGCAGTGACCATGACATTTTGCAGCAGTTAGATAATTGGATACTTTGCATAGCGAGAAACCAGACTGAAGTGGGTCTAGCAGAGAGTTGGACTCTGTCAATCTTGCATACACAACTCTTTCAAGGATCTTGGATGCAAAAGGCAGTAGTGAGATAGGACGATAGTTGGATGTGGAGTTAGGGTCAAGATTGGGCTTCTTTAGATTTGGGGTTATAGTTGCATGTTTGAAGGGTGATGGAAATATGCCAGAGGAGAAGGAGAGATTGAGAATTTTAGTGAGAGGTAGAGAAAGAGAAGAAGATAGAGTACAGATGAGATGCAATGGAATTGGATCTAGGGAGCAGGTCATGGGGCAGGAGGACTGGAGCAGAGCAGAATTTTTTTCCGCTGTAGCAGGTGCGAATGAACATAGAACAGCAGAGGGAGTGAGGTTAGAGGAAGTATTGTAAAGGGAAGAAGAAAGATGAGAGATCGCTTCCCTGATTGTAGAGATCTTGTCAATGAAGTGAGTTGCAAAGTCTGAGGTGGTCAAGTTAGTAGGTGGAGGAGGAACAATAGGACGAAGAAGAGAGTTACATGTGTGAAATAGTTGTTTGGGTTCGTAGGAGAGTGTGGTTATAAGGGTATTGAAGTAATTTACTTTTTCAGAGGAAAGAGCCATGCTCTGTATGAGCGCAGCATAAATTTATAGTGGAGAAAGTCAGATGCACAGTGAGACTTTCTCCAACAGAGTTCAGCAGTTCTGGAGCATTTTTGGAGGTATTGAGTCATCTTGGTGTGCCAAGGTTGTTGCTGGGGGCGCTTGCTGCGTTTAAATGTAGGAGGTGCCATGATGTCTAGTTGAGAAGAGATAGTGAAATTGTAGAAGTAGGTTGCAGAGCTAGGACAGGTGAGGTTTAGGATAGGTAAAAGAAGAGTTATACGATTAGCGGAGAAATGCTCTAGGTGAAGACATTGGAGGTTTCTGTGAGGTTGATGTTCAGACAGTGGTGTCAATTGGGTCTTACGTATGCCGATGTCAAAAGTCAGCAGATGGTGGTCATATAGAGGAAAAGGAATATTGGAGAGATTAGAGGCGGTACAGAGATTGGTGAAGACGAGATCAAGAGTTTTTCAGCTGTATGGGCTGCTAAATTGGGCCATTGCATAAGGCCAAAGGAGGAGGTTAAGAGAGCAGACTAGAGGCATCAGTGCAGTTGGGGTTGTTGATTGGGATTTTGGAATCCCCAAGTATAAGGGACGGAGTGCTAGATGAGAGGAAGTGGAAAAGCCAGGAAGAAACGTGCTTAATGAATAGTGTAGGATGACCGAGTGGGTGGGGGTGGGGGAGGGGACAGTAGGTCATAGCAATTCTAAAGGTCATTTAGAAATCAGAGGGAAGATACAGGAATGGATATAGGTGAATAATACAGTTACATACAGGGCTAGCAAAACTACACTTTGGCATAACAGACACGATGTAAAGGGAAGAAAATATACAATGCACACAGGATATATAAAATAAAATAAAAGTACAGGGGGGTTAAATTAAATATTAATCATGCTGTGCAGGATAGGGTCTTTGTGTGGTCTTCCAGAAAGCTACCTTGCTTATTGCAGACAATCAGCTGATGGAGCACTGACTTTCTTAACCCCTTAAGGACACATGACATGTGTGACATGTCATGATTCCCTTTTTATTCCAGAAGTTTGGCCCTTAAGGGGTTAAAGTGTGATATATCAAACAAGCTCTCTGACCCTCACATCTCTTTATTCAACAGCCTGATTCCCAAACTTTGCAAGCCCATTCCTTCAGTGAGCAAGCCTGATGCCCACCCCATGCTCATTATTACATTTATAGATTGTCTGTCACACCTACATTTTAGTTAAGTTAAAAAAAAAAAAATGCCTCTTATTAGTACACTCCACCTGCTCTTGATATTCCAATTATCTCCAATTTATATTTTTCACAGTTTAGCAATGATCTGTTTTCTCCTCCTCTTTATTTCCACAGTCTCCCTCAGTACAGAAATCTCTCCTTACACCCACTTCACTCATTCCCCCATCTACATTTACATATGCCCTTCTCTGCTACACTCCCCCCTTCTCTCATCTCATGCCTTACACTCATTTTTCTACTCTCTCACTCCAACCCACAATCGATCTCATCCTAGACCCCATGCATATAAAACCCATTCACACTTCCTGTCACTTTCTCTCCTCCTACTTCTAGCAGCTGGTGATGTCTCTTCACCTTCTCTACATGCACTAAGTTAACCAGGAACCCCACAAACCTCATCACAATACCATGCCCTTTACCCTCACTTACCAAAATTAATTGTGTACTCTGGAATGCCTGCTCCATCTGCAGTAATTTAAAATCAACAACCATACACAACTTTTTCATCTCAAACTCACTCACACTGCTTGCACTTACAGAGACCTGGCTGCCCCCCTCTGATAGCGCTACTCCTGCCTCTTTATGTTTTGGTGGGCTACAATTCTCTCATACTCCCAGACTCAACTGTAAAGGAGACGGCGTAGGCATCCTTCTCTCCCCTCAATGTACCTTTCAACCAATCATAACTCCCCCTGCCCTATCCTTTTCTTCTTTTGAAGTTCACACTGTCCACCTATTTAAACCCACTCCTTTAAGAATTGCTATCATCTACCGCCCCCCTGGTTATCATAGACTATTCATTGAGCACGTTTCTTCCTTTCATCTAGCACTCCTTCCCTTATACTTGGGGATTTCAATATCCCAATCAATAACCCCAATTGCACTGATGCCTCTCGTCTGCTTTCTGTAACCTCCTCCTTTGGTCTTACGCAATGGTCCAATCTAGCAACCCATACAGCAGGAAACACTCTTGATCTTGCCTTCACCAACCTCTGCACTGCCTCTAATCTCTCCAATATTCCCTTTCCTCTATCTGACCACCATCTGCTGACTTTTGACATTGGCATACCCAAGACCCAATTGACACCACCGTCTGAACATCACTCTCACAGAAACCTCCATTGTCTTGACCTAGAGCATTTCTCCACTAAGCTCCAAACTCTCCATTTACCTATCTCAAACCTCACCTGTCCTAGTTCTGCAACCTCCTTCTACAATTCCACCATCTCCTCTCAACTAGACATCATGGCACCTTATACATTTAAACACCGCAGGCCCCCCCAACAACCCTGGCACACCAAGCTCACTTGATACTTTCAAAAATGCTCCAGAACTGCTGAACGCTGTTGGAGAAAGTCTCACTGTGCATTTGACTTTCTCCACTATAAATTTATGCTGAGCTCATACAGCTTGGCTCTTTCCTCTGCAAAAGTTAATTACTTCAATACTCTCATAACCACACTCTTCCGCGAATCCAAACGACTATTTTACACATTTAACTCTCTTCTTCACCCTGCTGTTCCTCCTCCACCTACTAACTTGACCGCCTCAGACTTTGCAACTCACTTCACTGACAAGATCTCTACAATCTTCCCCTTACAATACTTCCCCTAACTTCACTCCCTCTGCTGTTCTATGCTCATTCGCACCCGCTACATTGGAAGAGGTTTCTGCTCTGCTCCAGTCCTCCCGCCCCACCACCTGCTCCAATTCCCTCGCACCTCATCCATACTCTGTCTTCTTCTCTTTCTCCACCTCTCACTAAAATTCTCAATCTCTCTCTCTCCTCTGGTATATTTCCATTGCCCTTCAAACATGCAACTGTAACCCCAATTCTAAAGAAGCCCAATCTTGACCCTAACTCCCCATCCAACTATCGTCCTATCTCGCTACTGCCTTTTGCATCCAAGATCCTTGAAAAAATTGTGTATGTGAGATTGACAGACTTCCTCGAGTCCAACTCTCTGCTAGACCCGCTTCAGTCTGGTTTCCGCGCTAACCACTCTGTGGCACTGACTGTAAGGAATATGAAATAGTTAACTTGTTCATATGTATTTTATGCTTTTATAAGGTTTATAAATATTATTGCTGACTGAAAGGATATGAAATAGTTAAACTCAATTTACGACATAATATGCTGACTGTGACAGACTAAGGTATTTCTTCTATAGGATGTAAGACAATGCTAAATATCAGGATGTCTTGCCCATTCCAATTTCAGGATATTCTTCCCCAGACGTATGCAAAAGCTTATCTTTCCACTGTCAGAATAACATGTAATATAAGGAAGTAATAAATCTTATAGTCTGTATTGAATGGCATATTTCATGGCTAATGTAAGCAAACTATGTATAAAAGCTAGCTCTGAAATACACTCATTTGAGAGTCTTGTCAAGCATCCTGTTGTCCGTGTCTTATTGCTGACAATGATTCTCCATCAGCATTGATTATGGTGACCGAGGGATCGAGAACCGAGGGGATTTGAGTCCATTACAGCATTAACCCTTTCACTGACCAAAGTATCCAATGATCTACTCACTGCAAAATCTCGTGGTCACTACTCTATCCTAATTCTCCTTGACCTGTCTGCAGCTTTTGACACTGTTGATCAACAGCTTCTTCTCATCCTCCGCAATATCGGTCTACAAGATACTGCTCTCTCCTGGTGCTCCTCCTACCTCTCCCAGCGCTCTTTCAGTGTTTCTTTCTCTGGCTCTGCTTCTTCTCCCCAACTCCTCTCTGTTGGTGTCCCACAAGGTTCAGTCCTTGGTCCCCTACTGTTCTCCATCTATACTGCCTCCCTTGGTAAACTCATTAGCTCCTTTGGCTTCCAATATAATTTCTATGCAGATGACACGTAAATCTACCTGTCCTCTCCTGATCTCTCCCCGTCCCTCTTGACTATTGTCTCTGACTGCCTCTCTGCTGTTTCTAACTGGATGGCTGCCCACTTCCTTAAACTAAATTTGACCAAAACTGAAATTCTGGTCTTTCCTCCCTCAAGTGGTGATACTCCTGTGTCTGTCTCCCTCCAAGTCAACGGTGCTAATATCAGCTCCACCATGCAGGCTCGCTGCCTAGGTGTTCTCTTTTACTCCGACCTCTCCTTCAAACCTCATGTTCAATCTATCGCCAAATCCTGTCATTTCCATCTCAAAAACATTGCGCGCATCCGCCCCTACTTAACGCCAGATGCGACTAAGGTGTTGGTCCATTCCACTGTCCTTTCTCGCCTTGACTACTGTAATCTTACGTGCTCCCAACTAGCGATGATACAGTCCATAATGAATGCGGCGGCGAGGCTCATCTTCCTGTCCGCCCGCACCTCCCAGTCCCTACATTCTGTCAGTCCCTACATTGGCTTCCTGTAAAATATAGAGCTCAATTTAAAATTCTGGTTCTTGCTTTCAAATCTCTACATAATACTGCTTCCACCTATCTATCCTCCCTTATACACAAGTATGTCCCATCTAGGCCCTTACGATTTGCTGAAGACTTACGTCTATCTTCTGTCCATACTCTGATGCTCACCTTCAAGATTTCTCGAGGGCTGCATCGTTCCTGTGGAACTTGCTTCCCTCCTCCATTAGATGCTCACCCAGTCTCCACTCCTTCAAAAAAAATCGTTAAAAACCCACTTCATAAAAGCGTATCAATTAAACTGTTAATAACTCCTGACTGATTCCTCTTCTGCAACTGTCATTAGTCTAATACTATCCTTACCTTTTTGTGTCATTTTACCCCACTCCCTCTAGCATGTAAGCTCATTGAGCAGGGCCCTCAACCCCTCTGTTCCTGTGTGTCCAACTTGTCTGGTTACAACTACATGTCTGTTCGTCCACCCATTGTAAAGCGCTGCGGAATTTGACGGCGCTCTATAAATCTCATAGTAATAATAAAAACAATAACTAATTTGTTCAACATAAGTAAGCATGTTGTAGAGTATATCAACAATTTAGAAAATGACATGTAGTTTTCTTCTTTTTTCCCCAGAGATGGAGGGGGTAGTATAAGAAATTATTGTCCATTACAATCAGATTATGCCCAAACGTATTAAAACATGTAAAGCTATGCTCATTATACAAACGTAATAGTAGATGTTTATGATGTTATCACTTAACATAATATCCCTGCATTCAACACAGAAATGTTGAACATTTAAAAATCTTCATTTAAAAGGCCATTAACATGCAGATTAGATCAGTGTTTAAACCATTGATTGTAGAGTTATAAATTAAAACAGTGATTGATGCAAAGACATTAAAGTAAAGTATGTAAGTACACTAGATTTTCTCTCCATGGGTGATGTCACTCTTTCATCTTCCTTGCAAAATGGCGTGGATGAGTGCAACTTACTAAACAAACTGTCCCCATTAGAGGAGGGATTGTCCTGTTGGAAGGAGGGAAGAACCATTTCTGTATTTCAGAATTTCACAAGATCAATATGTTTACGCAAAATTCTACTAGCAAAGTGCGTAGATGTACTTAGAGTTACTTTAATTTACGGGAAAATTGTTGCATATGTTAAAAGCACTGTTAAAAGCACTGACTGATCCATTTGGTACCAGTATTTCTGCTGTTCAGAAGATATTTATATGTATCATTCCAGAAAACAGATGTTTGTGCCCATTAACCTATCCACCAGTATTGCGACACAATGATAAATATCACTATTTAAATTGCTTGCTCCAATATATTTTTAGGAGAACGTGCCTGGCGTATTAAGAAAATAAAAGCTTTACGTTTGCGTCATTATCAATCTATATAATGGGTTTCTTGTCTGCTACTATCACACGCGCTTGCTTCGTAAATACAGTGAGAATATATGACCTAGATTAATTCTTCTTCCCGATTCTGCCTCAGCCTTCACAGTGATATATTATTCTCATTACCCTTAGCCAAAATTCAGCTGATTCTATCTAGTCCTTAATAAATACACATATGCCTCATCGCAATTGTACCGACAGATGTTTTTCTTATTAACTAAGCTATGGAAAATTAAGTAAAAATATATATCACAGAAAAAACCCCTTTTTTTTTTTTTTCAGGAGAAGAGATTAAATGTTGAGAATTCCTCAGTGGTTTTGTCTCCCTGTTCTTTGCAACCAAGACTCAATGTCCTATCCAGTGCCAGAGACATAGAAATAAGATAGAAGGCAGATATTTCAGTCGTTTCATCAATCATTTATTTTGAATTATGCTTATATCAGATAGTTAAATGAATACAAACAGTATTTTGTTAATTTAAAAAAAAAATTAGGATATCTCTGAAGCAGAGAGAGTTATGTGCCACGATTATGTGTTTTTAATTTAAATATTTCATACAAAAATATTTTTCCTTCTGATTTACAGCAGGACATTACTGTGTTGGAATAAATCGGGTTGCTTTCACGGCTAAGAGTAACTAGGTTATTGGAAGTGCCAGTTTAGAATTTAGATAAACATTTTGGGGATATCTGGAAACAACTTTGTGAATTTTCTGGCTTGTTTTTGGGATAGAAGGCACCTGTTAACCAGTAACATCAAAGGAAAACAAGTCACAATGTCATAGGAATCTGGTCTCCTGCTCATTTATTGTCTCAGCTCCCCTCAATACACTGTATATCAGGCCCGGACTGGCCATCAGGTGCACCGGGCAAACGTTGTGCCAGGTTTGTCAGGTATGAATATCACATTTTAATTAATAAAATCACATAACCATGTAAAATGAAAAGATTAATATATATATTCCAATTCCTTGCACACAGGCACCAGAAATTTAAAGTGCTGAGTGCTGCTCCAAAAGGTTATGAATACAAGTATTGAAGGATTGGGGATTGGTAGCGCTCACGGTCTTATGAAAAAAGTCTTTATTGTAACATGAAAAGAAAATCAATGTTCAGTCCTCTACTGCAACTTTTATAACTGATAACGGTAACTTGATCCTGATAGAAGTCCCAGGAGGCAACTGTTAGGGCCGGCCATAGGGGTGTGCGGCTGCACAGGGTGCCATGGGAGCAGGGGGTGCCATGCAGCCAACACAGCTCACACATGGCCAGCAGGGATTATGAAAAAAAAAAAAATATATATATATATATATTGCGGTGGGGCGGAGCTTACAGTGTGGGGTGGTGCTAAACTGACAGCAGGGGCTGAGCTAAAAGTGCTGGGTATATATTTATATTTGTTATTATATTATATTATTAAATATTATATATAATATATATATATCGCTTGGTTGCTTCCCACTGGTGCACCAATATGGAGGTTCAGCATTTTACGACTACCATCAGACTTTTTCCGCAAAGGTGCCTGCAGCTCTTACTCAGTTCAACATAAAGACAGACTGGAGTCAACTGGACCCAGAACTTTTTTTGCAGACACTTTGTGGGCCTCAGGACACCAGCCTGTGCAATTTGTACATCGACATGTCATAGTCAATCTTTACCCAAAAAAATCTGAAGTGTCTCCCAACCTTTCCGTCCACAGCTCTGCTGCTAAATCGGACAAGGTAATTAAGGATAAGTTGGGCCGTACTATTGTTTTCTTGGGCAAGTACCAGATTTGTGATAATTTTAATGCAGGCACTTGTGGTTTTAGTAAGAAAAAGGAGGGGTGAAGGACTGCGCTGGATAAAAATAAATAAAATATAAAAGTGTAAAATAATGGTCTTTAGCCATTTTTGATAAAGCCCATGAGGTGAAACGCGTCAAATGGTTTTTTACTGTGTATTTTAACAATAAAAACTTTTATTTGGTACCCTTATTTATTGTATAAACAATTGTTTTTTTTTGTTTTATTGTATAAACACAATTTTTATTTTCTCCTGGCATCTAACTGTTCCTTCTTAAAGCAATCCACAGGTGGGGATTATTCCACCGGCGAATTACAAATAGAGCAGTACTCCCTGCTCTACCATTGTGAGTATTGTGACAGAACCATCTGTCTGCTTATTTTAGGTGTATTCTTCTGTTTTATCCTGTTCGTATGAATGGCTGTTTTCTATAGCCCAGCCATTCGAATGACTGTTTTTCCCGAACAAACTAGCCGAACGGCCGGCCACCCAGGAGAGAAGTGTGCTGCTGGTTAACCTATTGATCCCAATTAGAACGTTGTGGTTAACCGCAGACACTTCTCAATTAAGAACCGAATACCGGGTGGTCGTCGTTCGTATGTCGACCACGAGGCAGCGGCCATTTTAAAACCACGCGAAAGCGGCGTTCAGCTCTATTTTCATGGAACTAAAAACGGACACTTTTTCTGCCGAACACCGCTGAACCAACGGAACGCCTGGCTGCCTCCACGAAAGCATACGAACACCGGCCGTTCGGGAGTTTGGGAAGCATACGAAAGGACTTAACCCAGATAGCCTTTCCATGGAGTCATTCGTATACTGAAAGACTGTAAGAACTTTGACTCCATTGCGATTGAACTATGTATATGGGATCTGAGCGCTATTCGCTAATAATATGCACTCAGATCCAGGCTATCTGGGGATATGTGACACGAATGCAGAATGTTCGGTTATTGTAAAATTATGTATTTTTATGTCTTTTTGGGTGTTATGTTTAAAATGGCGACTGGCTTTGTCCTGGAGATAATTGAGTTACTTGGTAATTATCTCCAGGGCAGAGGGGAGGGAATCATTATGCACTGTGGGTAAAATCTGTGACTGTGTGTCTGGAATGTCCCCATATCTGTCTGTCATTTAAGTCTCCCATTTGGTCCCCTAGGGGAGTGTCCACCAAGTGGGAGACCTGCATAAATACGGGCAGGTAGCCCACAGTAAAGCCAGATCCTGTTTGACCCTCAATGCGGAGCTTCTGTCTCGTTATTGGGGGGATTTCTTCTTCATGTTTAGAGACTGCTGGATGGAAACGAAAGCCGCTTGGTGGATGTTATTGTTCGGCGGCTAGCAGCAGTTCGTGAATTGCCATTCGAGAGTTTGGTGCCGTTCACGGATCCCGGTCAGGAGATTGCCGCTTCCCCTGCATTTGGTTCGTGCACTACAGGTTAGGCGAACGGAGTTACTGTTATTGCAGACGGGGAAGGTCTACTAAACGGCGGTTTTGCCTAAAGACACTGGAGGTGTCTTAACAATTGGTGGCGAGCGACGGGATGAATCCCACAGCACTGGAGGTCAGCTACAAGACATGCAGTATGAGGAATTAAGGCGTGCTACACTCAAGGAAATTTTGGAACGCTGAGGAAGGTCAGCAAGCAACTTAAAGAAACGGGAGATTATTGCTTTGCTGGTAGAAATGGATGCGACACCGGGAATGGAGAGAGCTAATGATGGGCCCTGCGGACGTGAACCCAGTGACCACCCGTGCCCAGACCCGTGCTGCCGGAACCGGCCCACCTGCTGATGAGACCCAGGTACTTTGGATTTAACACCCGAGGAATTACAATTTAACCAGGCAGTGCAAATAAGGCTGGCTTATTTTGGCCCCAACCCCTCAGCAGACATCGTGGAGCGTGTGCAGGCAGCAGTAACAGCACACCAGGCGCTCCGGAAAAGAGGAGCTGCAGCAGCAGAGGTACCCAATAACAATTTTGCTAGGAAAAAGGTACCCTTTGCTGCATTTAAGAACTTTATTGAGACAGAGGGCGAGATTGATGGGTTCCTGGCGGATTTTGAGAGGCAGTGTGCCCTACACCAGGTACCAGCAGATGAATGGGTCACCATCCTCCCTGGGAAGTTATCCGGCCGTGCTAGTGAAGCATTTCAGGCCATCCCAGAGGAGGAGATCACCAGCTATCGGGCTGTGAAGGATGCACTCCTAGCCAGGTATGCGGTGACCCCAGAAGCTTACAGAAGGCGATTTAGGGAAACCAACAAGCAGGTTGGTGACTCTTATGTAGAATGGGCCTGCAGGGTTCACCGTACCGCAGCCCACTGGATGGCAGGATGAGAGGAGGTACTACAAGTGTTCCTGCTGGCGCACTGCTTCGATAGACTACCTGCTGGGGTCCGGGAGTGGGTCAGAGATAGAAAACCCTCTACCCTACCCGAGGCTGCCCGTCTGGCGGATGAATATACGGACGCTCGTAAGTTAGATAGTACGGCTAACAAAGCCCCTGCCAGACTGGAGTATCGACCAGCAGTACCTCCAGCTCCTGCAGCCTACCAACCCCCAGTACACCGCACCCCAGCCGCACCGCCAGCTAACAACTACGTGCAACCATCCAGATTTAATGCCCGGGATTATTCACAACCTATCCGGTGCTTTGGGTGCGAAACAGTTGGGGCACAAGCGTCCAGAGTGTCCACTGAACAGTGCCAACCAAGCCCAGTCCTGGAGGAGACCAGCCAACGGGAACCAACGGCCACCTCAGCCTGCTGCTCACTGCATAGAGCAGGAGGAGTTCTGGGGCATCCTACACGAGGCCGACCCAGTGCAAGCAGCTCACCAGGATAATCGCCAGCAACATCGGCAGACAGTGAAACTGAATGGCAGGGTGGTGAATGGGCTAAGAGACACAGGAGCCACCATGACACTGCTCCAAAAGAACCTGGTCTCGGAGCACCAGCACACAGGGGACACTGTGGCTGTGAGGGTAGCAGGGGGTGCCATATTTCGTTTACCTGTTGCCCTGGTCCATTTGGATTGCGGAGTGGGCGCTAGACACGTGGATGTGGGGGTGATGAAAGACTTACCCGCAGATGTTCTTCTGGGGAACGATTTGGCCCCTTTGGTTTCAGCCTATGCTCCGATGGGCCCTGCGGATGTGAACCCAGTGACCACCCGTGCCCAGACCCGTGCTGCCGGAACCGGCCCACCTGCTGATGAGACCCAGGTAAGATCTCCTTCCCCGACTGGTACCTTAGATCAGGTCCCCTTAAGCTGGGATTCCCCAGAGGAGTTTGGGAGGGAAACCCGGGCAGATTCGACCCTCCAGAAGTACAGAGACAGGGCAGATGCTGGAGAGGAAGGAATAGATGGGGAGCGGTATGAGTGGGTGGGGGACAGGTTATATAGGATCCCTAAGCCTTCCCAGAAGAGTGTTGCCCCTCCACCGAATCGTCAGTTAGTGGTACCTGCAAAGTACCAGCAGGAGATTCTGCGGATAGGGCATGATGTTCCGTTAGCTGGACATCTAGGGTCCCGCCATACAGCCTATAGGATCTCACAGAATTTCTTTTGGCCAAACTTTAACCAGGCTGTGCGGATGTATTGCAGTACGTGTGACACATGTCAACGGGTAGGGAAGCGGGGGGACCACCCTAAGGCTAGGCTATTATCGATGCCTATTACAGGGGAGCCCTTTGCCCGCATAGCCGTTGACATTGTGGGTCCACTGGCCAGGGCTAGTCCATAAGGTAAGAAATACGTTCTTACCGTGGTGGCCTATGCCACTCGCTATCCAGAGGCAGTAGCGCTGTCCAATATAGTGGCAGAGATGGTTGCTGATGCCCTGGTTAGAATTTTTACTAGGGTCAGGTTTCCTAAGGAGATTCTCTCCGACCAGGGAACCCAATTCACCGCTGTGCTCACCCAGCAGCTGTGGAAGGTGTGTGGCATTAAGCCGTTACTTAGCTCACCCTACCACCTACAGACTAACGGTCTCTGCGAGCGTTTTAACGGTACCCTCAAACAGATGCTGAGGACCTTTACAGACACTTGCAGAGACTGGGAGAGATTCCTGCCTCATCTGTTGTTTTCTTACAGAGAGGTGCCCCAGGAATCTACTGGGTTCTCCCCCTTTGAGTTGCTGTATGGGAGAAGGGTCCGTGGACCCCTAGATCTCATTCGGGGCCACTAGGAGGGGGAGACAGAACAAGAGGGGACCCCCATCGTGCCATATGTTCTGGAACTCCGGGACCGCATGGAGAAACTGTCCCTGATGGTAAGGGAGAATCTCCAGGCGGCTCAGGGGAGACAGAAAAGATGGTACGATCAGGGTGCCCGACAGCGGATCTTCCAGGTTGGGCAAAAGGTATTGGTGCTCAAACCTGTGAAGGCCAACAAGATGCAAGCATCTTGGCAGGGCCCGTACAAGGTAGTAGCGCAGATCTGCGATACTACTTACTTGATAGCCAGCTGTGCAGATGAGAGGGTCCAGCGATCCTTTCATGTGAACATGCTGAAAGAGTACCAGGAGAGGCCTGAGAATATTGCAGCCGTATGTGCCCCAGCTGCAGATGATTCTGAGAATCTACCCCTTCCCGATTTGTTAGAAAGGGATTCCCAGACTGACCTTACTACCCTTGTACAGCTAGGGGACAGGTTGAACCCCACAGAAAGGGTACAAGCACAGCAGTTGTTGTGGGAGAAGCAGGCAACGTTCTCCCAGGAGCCAGGTTATACCACCCTAGCTGTACATAAGGTAGAGACCCCTGGACAGACCCCCTTACTACAGCCCCCCTATCGTATCCCTGAAGCAGTCCGGGAAGGAATGCAGAAGGAGATACAGGAGATGACCCAACTTGGGGTCATTGAGCACTCCGACAGCCCTTGGGCCTCGCCTGTAGTCCTGGTACCCAAGAAAGATGGGACCACCCGGTTCTGTGTGGACTACAGGCGGCTCAACGAGCGGACCACCACTGACGGCTACCCAATGCCCCGGGTAGACCAATTACTGGATCGTATTGCCAGGGGGCGCTATCTGACCACCATAGACCTGTGTAAGGGCTACTGGCAGATCCCCCTGGCCGAGGATGCTATTCCCAAGTCGGCATTTGTCACCCCATTTGGCCTGTACCAATTTAAGTTTATGCCTTTTGGGATGAAAAATGCACCGGCTACCTTCCAACGGATGGTGGATAGACTCCTGGATGGCTTCCAAGAATTTGCCTGTGCATACTTGGACGACATTGCGATCTACAGTGGGTCCTGGGAGGAACACCTGGTTCATGTAGGGGTGGTACTGGATACAATTTGGGCCGCTGGCCTGACATTGAAGCCAGAGAAGTGCCATCTAGGTATGGCTGAAGTACAGTACCTGGGTCACAGAGTGGGATGTGGGAGCCAGAGACCAGAGCCAGCCAAGGTAGAGGCAGTGGCTAACTGGCCCACACCTACCACTAAGACCCAGGTACTGGCCTTTTTGGGGACAGCAGGATACTACAGACGTTTTGTCCCTGACTACAGCACTATTGCTAAGCCCCTGACAGACCTGACAAAAAAGAACTTGCCTAAGCAGGTCCTTTGATCTCCGGCTTGTGAAGCTGCGTTCCAGGCACTGAAACAGGCCCTTGCGAATGCCCCTGTCTTGGCT
Source organism: Pelobates cultripes (assembly GCA_933207985.1). Lineage (NCBI taxonomy): Eukaryota > Metazoa > Chordata > Amphibia > Anura > Pelobatidae > Pelobates > Pelobates cultripes. The sequence continues at coordinate 262,858,908 of OW240917.1, forward strand.
GCCCCAGTCCCTAACAAACGTGTTCTCGTCCATACAGATGCTTCCATGTATGGACTGGGGGCTGTGCTGAGCCAAGTCGGGGAAGATGGAGGAGAGCACCCTGTCGCATATATCAGCAGAAAGTTGTTACCCAGAGAAGTGAGTTATGCGGCAGTGGAGAAGGAGTGCTTGGCCTTGGTCTGGGCATTGAAGAAGTTAAGTCCCTACTTGTATGGGCAAGAGTTTTCCCTTGTGACTGACCATAACCCCCTCATTTGTCTTAACCGGGTCTCAGGAGACAATGGGAGACTACTGAGATGGAGCTTGGCAATGCAGCCCTACAATTTTACCATCAGCTACGGACCCGGTAAGCTGAACGGGTATGCAGATGGGTTATCTAGGCAAACAGACGTCTCCACCACCTCTTAGTCCGGACATCCCCAAGTTGACCCGCCACAGGGTCAAGCCGGGTCTGCCGGAGTGTCCCACAAGGAGGGAGCCAAATTGTTAAGACACCTCCAGTGTCACACGAACTGCTGCTAGCCGCCGAACAATAACATCCACCAAGCGGCTTTCGTTTCCATCCAGCAGTCTCTAAACGTGAAGAAGAAATCCCCCCAATAACGAGACAGAAGCTCCGCATTGAGGGTCAAACAGGATCTGGCTTTACTGTGGGCTACCTGCCCGTATTTATGCAGGTCTCCCACTTGATGGACACTCCCCTAGGGGACCAAATGGGAGACTTAAATGACAGACAGATATGGGGACATTCCAGACACACAGTCACAGATTTTACCCACAGTGCATTATGATTCCCTCCCCAAGTAACTCAATTATCTCCAGGACAAAGCCAGTCGCCATTTTAAACATAACACCCAAAAAGACATAAAAATACATAATTTTACAATAACTGCATTACATTACATTCTGCATTTGTGTCACATATCCCCAGATAGCCTGGATCTGAGTGCATATTATTAGCGAATAGCGCTCAGATCCCATACACATAGTTCAATCGCCATGGAGTCAAAGTTCTTACAGTCTTTCGATATACGAATGACTCCATGGAAAGGCTATCTGGGTTAAGTCCTTTCGTATGCTTCCCAAACTCCCGAACGGCCGGTGTTCATATGCTTTCGTGGAGGCAGCCAGGCGTTCCGTTGGTTCAGCGGTGTTCGGCAGAAAAAGTGTCCGTGTTTAGTTCCATGAAAATAGAGCTGAACGCCGCTGGGCTTTCGCGTGGTTTTAAAATGGCCGCTGCCTCGTGGTCGACATACGAACGACGACCACCCTGAATTTGTGTAATTGAGAAGTGTCTGCGGTTAACCACAACGTTCTAATTGGGATCAATAGGTTAACCAGCAGCACACTTCTCTCCTGGGTGGCCGGCCGTTCGGCTAGTTTGTTCGGGAAAAACAGTCATTCGAATGGCTGGGCTATAGAAAACAGCCATTCATACGAACAGGATAAAACAGACGAATACACCAAAAATAAGCAGACAGATGGTTCTGTCACAAGTATAATTTATTTTATTTTATTTTATGCTTTCCCTGAGAGCACTATATTTGTTTTTTATATACCGTGCGAAATCCTACGAAATTCAAGCCGGACGGAGTGACCTATCTTCACAGAATATCCATTAGCAGCGATTATAGCGTTAAGTGCCTTACAACTAAGAGCTGGTCCAAAGCTCCAACAAATGTTGTATTATCCTCCATTTTACTTCATTTCGCTAAGCCTCTCAGTACATACTATACCATTGGAAGTTTATTTATGTTTTTATCTTTCATTTGTGTTCGGGGCAAATAGCCGTATTTGGAGTAAGGTTCCAGCATAAGCGTAGGATAGTATAAAGGGAGCAAGTCGGTTGTGGTGTGCCGAGACCGACGATACGGTAGGCCTGTAAATAAAGAGGGCAAAAAGAATAATCATAGATTTAATACAGTCAACAATATATACAAATTAACCAGACATTTCCTTAAAGGCATTACGGTATTTAATTCCTGGAAGGATTTTTGAAGGTAGGAATCTAGGACCGCAACTGGACACCATTTGTTGTGGGTAGGATAGTATGTTATCTCTACTGTTGGTGCGTGTTGACTCGTTTCGGAATGTGGTAGTACCAATAGGTAATGATATATATGTTTACATACGTGGGATCGTTGAAGACAATGATCTGTCTGAGTGGTGGTTATGGTAGTGGATTCTCTGGCCTGAGAAAGGCATAAAAGGCAGTGTGCATGGTGGTAATGGCCAACTTGGTAGTATAATTGAATGGTTGTAGCTCTAATAGGTCCGATAAGGATGGAAAAGTTGGATGGCTATTGGTAATATCTGAGAGGAACGTGGGGGATGGATTCCTGAAAACCTCTGAGTATATTCTTGTCTGGTATGATAGCATGAAGTTATGGTAGTTTTGGCCATAGGTTATCCTGTGTTGTTGAATGCCTGTAAAATATATAATTAATGGTGTGTGAGATGGTTTTAGTTTAAGGTGGCAAAAATGAAGCAAAACCTAGGAGAAATGTTATGACACAGGTTGAGCTATGTCGTGTTCCAATGAGATTCTTTAAAGCCAGGTGAATAGGTGTTATGCGTTCTACAAGTATGGGATGAAAGTGCTAGGTGGGATAGTGCATGCTATGCTGCATGAGTATGTCTAATCCATGATTTTGTCTCTGGAACGAAAGAGTGGCCGTGACTGTATGGGCGGCTGTAGGAAGCGTATGATGAACGTGCCTGGAATATAAATGAGACAATTGTCGGCAAGGATGTATACCCCCGCCTGGTACATGAAAGTAAAAGAAATGTGGTAAGTGGCCAACCAAGTGAGTTCCCCAGCAATACCATGATCGTATGGATGATGAGTGGCATTTGTTGATGATATGACATGTGCTTAGTTGTCTGAGTAACAACGGATTGATGACCCTGACCATGATTTACCCCATGCCACAGCAGCTGCTTTTAGCGGGGATAGGATTGCCCATTTTATGCCATGTAAGTGCCAGTTTGTAGGGTAGATGGTAGCAGTTTGCTGTATTGATGATATTGGTCTTACTTAACGAAGCTTCAACCCATGCTTGAGTGATAGCTGTAAAGGTAGATCAATGGTGTGTATAGTAAGGAAACTCCTCGGAGGGTATGAGGGAGTTGAGACTTGGGGTAGCGAAGGTGTGTGGTGCCAATAAGTCTATGGTTAGTCTTTGTTTAAGGGAAGATTCCCTTGTGACAATACCAATGTGTTTGTGTTTAGTGCCATGCTGTAAATGGTGGAGATTGGAAAACCCAAGTAAAAACCCCTCTGCAAATCTTGGCTATGAGTGTGTTTACAGCTGACGGTTCTGTTGTGCTGACTGTAAGTGAGGGCATACTATATTCCTTGAGAGTTTATTTATGATACCTGTATGGGAGCCCTTTGAAGCTCCAGAGCCTTAGTAAATCTACTACAAGTCTGGAAGGGTGATGAGTCAGTAGTGTTGAAAATGCATTGGTGTGTACAGATGGTGAGTATGTTATTTGTAAGTTGTATTGGGACACATGGTTTGTCATGTGCCCTGAATGATTTGAACATATATGCAACAGTCTATATGCAATGCAACTACTAATACCAATTGTCTCTGGTAGTTCAGAGGTGCTGGTACCTGGAGCCCGAGAGTGCTCGCCCGTTTGTTTGGGAGAAAATCCCTTCTGGATGGGTACCTGCACAAATAAGCATCTCTACATATTCCAAATGCCAGCACAACCAAGGGATGGTCAGTTCCCGATTTACCTAGAATCCCTGTGTCTGACCATCATAGATACATCATCATACATATATATGCCTTGTTTCCCCAATGTGACGGGATCATATGTGCAGGGTTAACGTCTTGAACCAAGTAACCGAGTTTCGGTTGGTGCTGGTTGTACAGTAGCGTGAGGCCCAGCCTTGTGAGGGCTCTGACTGACTCGAGATTGCCAGTCTGTCGTAAATTTTTTGGTTCATGAGTTTATGAGTGAGGCTAGCATGGCCTGGGTGTCACCTGAGTTGGTGTTGCTGGGCCTTCCCCTGCTTCCGTGTTGTCCGTTGATGTATGGAGGAGTTTGAATAACTCTGCTTTCCTTGCTGTGGCAGGGTAGGGGATTTGTCGCCTCCTTAGGTCGGAGCCACATCTACTCTGCTTGAAGGTGTATCACTTCTAGCCGGGGTGCCAGGAAGAGGTGATTCTTCACCATCTTTTTGAGAAATACTTAAATAACAATAAAGATTGCAATTATTATTTGTACCCATGGGTCTTGTACTGGCTTGCTAGCTAAGCCGTAAGGCGAAACGATTAGGCTTGGTGTTTTTTGGTGACTGGTGAGGCCCTGCTAGTTGCCAAGTGGCTTGAGAGGCTCTATCTATGCTTGGCGCGAGGGGATTTTGTGTGGCCACCGAACGTTGTGGCAGGATGTTGGCCTCTCGGTGACAGTAACCAGAAAATAGGAAGGGGAGTGACAGGTGAGGCCCTCTCTATGATACAATGCGAGGCGGCTAGCTCACGAGTGGCCCGAGGGGTGTATGCCTCCGAGTGTGAGGCGGGGTGTTGGCCTCGCGGGACCACTAACCAAAGCGTAAAGCAGAGAAAACAGGAGGTAATACCTATTGGGCCATAGAACCCTAATTGCCAGTACATTACTACTATTCCAGGGAAGGTAAGAGATGAAGGTGTATCACTTCTAGCCGTGGTGCTAGGAAGAGGTGATTCTTTACCATCTTTTTGAGAAATACTTAAATAACAATAAAGATTGCAATTATATATTTGTACCCAGGGGTCTTGTACCGGCATGCTAGCTAAGCCGTAAGGCGAAACGATTAGGCTTGGTGTTTTTTGGTGACTGGTGAGGCCCTGCTAGTTGCCAAGTGGCTTGAGAGGCTCTATCTATGCTTGGCGCGAGGGGATTTTGTGTGGCCACCGAACGTTGTGGCAGGATGTTGGCCTCTCGGTGACAGTAACCAGAAAAATAGGAAGGGGAGTGACAGGTGAGGCCCTCTCTATGATACAATGCGAGGCGGCTAGCTCACGAGTGGCCCGAGGGGTGTATGCCTCCGAGTGTGAGGCGGGGTGTTGGCCTCGCGGGACCACTAACCGAAGCATAATGCAGAGAAAAAAGGGGGTAATACCTATTGGGCCCTAGAACCCTAATTGCCGGTACACTATTACTATTCCAGGGAAGGTAAGAGATGGATAACTACATGAGCAGGTGTACGTACCTGGTAGTTGGTATTGAACCTGACAATCCATATAGGTTTTTTAGTAGTAACTGTAACCTGAATGGATAAAATCGTATGGCATAAGGAAATATGGCATAGACCAAGCTTATCTTAAAACATACAGTATATGTGAAAGTAAAGTGCCGTGATATGTAAATATTAAACATCATATCCATACTGGTTAAATATGTACCAATCTTAACCCATTAAGTGCCGTATGTAAATGAACCATATTACCAGTTACGTATATACAGATGCGTGTGCTACTGTGTAATAATATGTGTATTTATAACAGATATTGATATACTGCTTGCTATGTGAATTGTTGTATGCCTTATTGAATAGCAAGTGAACATGGAGTTGCAAAATAAAAGTGCACTGGAGATCTGCCGAGTGCCCTATAGGTGGCAGTGTAGTTGATACTGATTGGTATGTGAAATGTTGTTTGTCTGTTGACCTATAGGGGTCAGTGTTTTGGTGTTTGTAAAACCCCATGAAAAACCCCATGAAAATTGTCAATGTACTTGACAGACCTGTAGGTGGCAGTGTTGATAGAACCACTGTTAGTCTTAGTGTGAAATGTAAATTATTGTGAATTAAACCTGAAGTTGAGCCTGTGTTGGAGTTTAATTCATGGTTTATGGTTATGTTTAAAACAATCTTATGGGTAATTTATATTGGCTGGTAATTGTATATGACATGTGAAGACAGTTTTGCTGTTGACCAGTAGGGGTCAGAAATGCTGATTGTATGGTAAAATACCCTTTAACCCCTGAAGGATACATGACGTGTGACATATCATGATTCCCTTTATTCCAGAGTTTGGTCCTTAAGGGGTTAATCCAAATGCAAGGTTAACGTGAGATTTTGAGAGTGACCTGTAGGGGTCAGTGTGGTTTATGTGAAACATTGTTTGTGAGCTATACCCCAGCATTATAGTTGTGTGACAGGGAAACAAAGTGCCCGTTTGACAATATACAATAAGTGAACATAATAGCTTAATAACAGTCATTGTAACAAACCAAAGTTCTGTTAGTGGGTTGTAAACGCACGAAGCGTGTGTGTAGTACAATAGTAAATGCATGAACTAGTACCCGTTTGGTAGAAAATTGCACGAACCGTGAGCCTGGTATGTCAGGGAAACAAAACGAAACGAGCAGTGATATTCGAAATGCACGCACAGAATTGCCTAGTATGTTTAGGCAATTGAAAAAGAATGTGTTCCCGTTTGGGATTATGCTAATGCTCGAAATGAGCCAGTGACAGATATAAACAAGTGAATTTAAACGAATGATATGCATGAACATCCAATGGTTTTAGGACAGATTTAGACAAAATGCAGCCGTAAAGTGAGGACCTGACCCGTGCATGGTGCCGTGGGACTGATGCCTGGCGTAACGGGTAGGTCGACTTACGGTTTGTGAGTCACTTGGACACCATCCACAGCGATAGATTGAAGAAAGAAGGTGGTAGGCCGGAAAAGCCTGTGGCTGGATTCCTGACACAGCTCAGCTTAGAAAACCTCATGGAGTAATCAGGTAAAATGGCGTCTGGATGACCCGGAAGTGGAAATCATTCTGATGCTGACCTCAAGCGATATGAGTCAGGTAAGGGGTGTCCCTTATATAGGGGAGTGAATTAATTTAAGCCCCTCCCACAAATACAGGCCAAATGGCCTTAAAACATACGGATTCCCTGGAAACTCGGAAGGATTAATCTTTGAGGACTGTACATATACAGCTTATCTACATATCAGTAAAACGTCTTTTATGCATGTTATTGGACTTTTCAAGTTTTATTAGTGCACAGACTTTGTTTTACCTTTTTATTGTATTTTTTATTGCGTTATTTTATCCTACCATTATTTTACACTTTTATATTTTATTTATTTTTATCCAGCGCAGCCCTTCACCCCTCCTTTTTCTTTCTATATTTTATTAGGGTTCTTGAGGGATTCCCTTTAGAGGGTTGCAGCTCTTATCTTTGCTATTTAGCGCAGACTCCTCCTCCCCTATCTTTTCTACTTGTGGTTTTAGTGCCTGCAGGCTTCTGCATGTATGTTCACAATGCTCACGCATGTATGTACGTAGTGGCGAATCGCGATGCAGCCTAGAACAAAACTAACCCCATTCAAACCCCCAATAACGACAGTTAGTTTGGATAAAACAGGCCACAGCATTTATTATTACAAACTAAATTACTGCATAACACATCCATAACTTTATTTATTAAATCTCTTCTTTTTCTGTAACCAAAAACGTTAGACATAAATAAGCATAAATTAACATATATACATATATAACTCCACACATAGTGCCAATAAACATACAGTGGTTCCTAATCACCACTTCCTCTCACCTCCCCCTTCATCATAAAAATCATATCTTTCCAATGCCTGCCGTCAGCCGACCTTATCCACGCTCGATGGGCACCACACCTCAGCAACCCTAATGTTAACCGTTTGAAGAAGTGGAGGTTGAGACCTTAAAAACTTGTTCAACTCATTCCACATACTTAAACGTAACCCTTCAAACTCAATTGGCAAGGACATACCCCCGGCTAGCTGTGACTAAATATACTAATAGGGCACACTCTTTCCAACCAATCCCATGCATCTATCCCCACACTCCTACATGTGCCCTTGTCCGCTTAGCTGTGCAATCTCCCCAGGGCCTTGGATGTACATAGTGGGGAATCGGGATGCAGCCTAGAACAAAAACTAACCCTATTCAACCCCCCAATAACGACAGACCACTTAGTATGGATGAAAGAGGCCACAGCATTTATTATCACAAACTAAATTACTGCATAACACATCCATAACTTTATTTATTAAATCTCTTCTTTTTCTGTAACCAAAAACATTAGAAACATAGAAACATAGAAACATAGAATGTGACGGCAGATAAGAACCATTCGGCCCATTTAGTCTGCCCAATTTTCTAAATACTTTCATTAGTCCCTAGTCTTATCTTATAGTTAGGATATCCTTATGCCTATCCCACGCATGCTTAAACTCCTTTACTGTGTTAACCTCTACCACTTCAGCTGGAAGGCTATTCCATGCATCAACTACCCTCTCAGTAAAGTAATACTTCCTGATATTATTTTTAAACCTATGTCCCTCTAATTTAAGACTATGTCCTCTTGTTGTGGTAGTTTTTCTTCTTTTAAATATAGTCTCCTCCTTTACTGTGTTGATTCCCTTTATATATTTAAATGTTTCTATCATATCCCCCCTGTCTCGTCTTTCCTCCAAGCTATACATGTTAAGATCCTTTAACCTTTCCTGGTAAGTTTTATCCCGCAATCCATGAACCAGTTTAGTAGCCCTTCTCTGAACCCTCTCTAAGGTATCAATATCCTTCTGAAGATACGGTCTCCAGTACTGTGTACAATACTCCAAGTGAGGTCTCACCAGTGTTCTGTACAATGGCATGAGCACTTCCCTCTTTCTACTGCTAATACCTCTCCCTATACAACCAAGCATTCTGCTAGCATTTCCTGCTGCTCTATTACATTGTCTGCCTACCTTTAAGTCATCAGAAATAATCACCCCTAAATCCCTTTCCTCATATGTTGAGGTTAGGACTCTATCAAATATTCTGTACTCTGCCCTTGGGTTTTTACGTCCAAGATGCATTATCTTGCACTTATCCACATTAAATGTCAGTTGCCACAATTCTGACCATTTTTCTAGTTTACCTAAATCATTTGTCCTTTGGCTTATCCCTCCTGGAACATCAACCCTGTTACATATCTTAGTATCATCAGCAAAAAGACATACCTTACCATCAAGACCTTCTGTAATATCACTAATAAAAATATTAAAGAGAATGGGTCCAAGTACAGATCCCTGTAGACATAAATAAGCATAAATTAACATATATACATATATAACTCCACACATAGTGTTATACAGTGACCCAACCGTCCTTGCCAATAAACATACAGTGGTTCCTAATAACCACTTCCTCTCACCTCCCCCCTTGTCATAAAAATCATATCTTTCCAATGCCCGCCATCAGCTGACCTTATCCACGCTCGATGGGCACGACACCTCAGGCAACCTAATGTTAACCTCCCCTGCTTCAAACGGTTGAGACCTTAAAAACTTGTTCATCTCATTCCATATACTTAAACGTAACCCCTCAAACTCAATTGGCAAGGACAAACCCCCGCTACAACCCCGCTGTTTTACATCTAAAATCAGCAGGGGAACCCACCACAACCAGCCATGGCCTGTTCCACCACTTCATGCAGCACTAGATTAACATAGGCCTATTCCAACCTCCAGCAAGCGCACCCATCCCCTCGAGATAACTAGGTCACATCCAGCCAAACCCTAAAGGCGAACTGGAATCCCCAAGACAAACCTAGAAACCCATCTTGTCCGATTTCCGACGGCAGCGCACCAGGGCACTCACATTGCTGAGCGCACTGCCAACAGGAACGGGCGATAGCCTCAGCCCAGCCCCTGAGAACATCTGGGAAGAAACAAAATGCGTAACATGTCTAAATTTAAGAGCACCCAAATCCCAAACCACAACCGAACCCAGGTCATTCCACCCAGAGATGACAAAAACCCCGGTACCCCCAGGAGGCAGGCTAACTGACCCCGTACGAGGAGGAGCCACACCCCCATCATATATCTGGTGCCACACCACCGAACCTCCGCTCCTGAAGGTGCAAGATCCAACCGCTCGCCCCGCCTCCTGGCCCAAATTACCAGGCTCCCAGAACAACTATTCCGGGGAGGTGGGGGGGAGACGGTAACCGTGGAGAGAAATCCATTCAGAGACCGACAGGGTGAACCTAAGGAACCCACCAACCTGACTCCCACCATTCGAGCCCGCTGAACCATTGGCGCAGGAACGCCGAGCCTGGCGTCATCTGTAGCAGCCCCAACTGGAATGAATGCCCCCTGAACTCCCCACCATCCTTATACAGGAATTCAAGTGGAATACCCCAACGAAATGGATGCAGGAGAGAAAACCCATCTCTGAGAACCAAACAAGGGGTGAGGAGGCCGAATAATCCAGGGGACGGAATAGCACTCACCTAAGGAAAACAGGACAAATGACGGAACCCGGCACCGCCCCTAATCAGACCGGCATAATCTAAACTATCCTGAGAACCCAGTACATCATGTTAGGAGCCCAACTATTACCCTGTGCATTCCATCTACCTCAGGAGAATGCAGAAGGGCCAGTTTATGTCAACCCCACAACGTCCAAGAAATGAACAGATTCTATTGATGAATCAGCCAACCGCTACCAACTTACCTTCCCCAAAGTCAACAGCCGCCGAGCGGTGAAACCCAAAGGAAGTCCATTCCGATGCGCACTCAACCCACCAAAGCACCCTCCCACCTGGAGACGACCGAACATGAACAGGAAGCCGAGCCCTGCAAATTGAAGAACTCACTAAGGAGGATTACCTCCCAGTCCCCAACGCCTTTAAGGGACAGAACAAAACATGTAGACGAGCAGTCCAATCCGGGAGCCCCCCCAAGGAAATGCTCCTATCCGGCCCGAGCACTCACACCTTACTGTAGTGGGCCCCACGCCGCCTCAGAGACCAGACCCACAGACCAGCTTCATCAGCCCGCTAGACCAAGCAACCACATCTCCACTGCTCTATATTTGGCCCCGTGGAGTCCCCCACCCGAAGCACGTCCCACATCAAACAATATAGAGCATCGGACATTACATTGTGAAAGCCCTGGGATAACCCTGCCTCACCAGACACTTCCCAGACTCAAATGGCGCCGCAACCACCGGGGTGGAGGACACCGTCAGATGATAGCCAGCCTGTACCACCCCCAGATTGTTGCAACGGAAGAACTACCCTTCTGTTCGTGAGTTGGAAACCCCACGCCTACCATGTCACCAGAATGGGGAAGATCTCCAAGACAGCCAGAGGCTGCAGAGCTCAGATGCTTGCCAGCTTACTGGGCAAGAGTCAGCACACCATGGAGAGCCCAAAATGGCCCCAAACCTGCTGCAGCGGTAAACAGGCAGAAGTCAGTGGAAGGGACCTATGGGGTCTGTCAGCACAAGCTACCAGTCAGGGGCAACTAATGTTCCCCGCCCTGGAATCGATCCCACTATCCAGGAAACTACAGCCCACATCCCGACCCACGGTTACGTCCTGGGCCACAGAACTCCGAAACGCTGAAACACTACCCCAAGAAAATGCTGCAGCAGCAGAGCGTTGACGTGCAACACTGACGGCCCCACACAGGAGCGACAATGGGAGCAACCCTTGTGGAGACACATAGCCACTCAACACCGACCATCAGAAAATACAGCCTGGAAAACAATAACCAGCCGGAAGCACCGGCAGCAGCCAGACAGCCGATTCCACAGTTGCTACCATCAGCGCCCTGCTGATGTGGGGTTGACATAAAACGTGCCGTGCTGAGGCGCCGGGCGAGAAATAAAGGAAAAACATCCGGTCTCAGGTCAGAAAGGGTCGCACGCCAATCGTGTACGAAAGTGCGAGACGTACCTCCACCAACCCAGCTCACCCTAGGGACGACACGCGTCCCAGAGAGTGTCCTGACAGCAGAACAACTCAAGCATTCTCGGGGAGCCCGGACACAATTCCCGTGCGTCATGGGGCGTATAGGGACAATACAGCCAGAGCAGGGACACACATAGAGGAAGGGGAACATAGAACAGGGACATACAAGGGGGTGAGGGGGAGGAGACCCATCCAGAGAGAGCAGGGGAAGGGCAGAGAGACAAGGAGCCAACCAAGGAGGGAAAAGAAATGGGGGGGGCGGGAAGAGAAGGACCCAGCAGGAGGGGGTGGGAGCAGAAAATGAAAGGAGCCGGAGGAGGCTCCCCGAGCAAGCCGGGCCCCCCAACTGACACCAGGGGGACACCGGGTAAATGGAGCGACAGAGGGTGGGGGACAAGGGAGAGAGATGAAAGGGAGCCTACCTCACCGGCAGATGAGGCTCCCGGACCACTGGATGTCCCCCCTGGTCACGAACGGCGGGGTACCGGAGTACCGCCCAGCCTCCTTACCATTGGGGGCTGTGACGAAGTGCCCTTCGCCACTTGTGCCTGGAGAGGACTGCTTGCCCGCCTCTTGCCCTGTGACTATGGACCCTGGGAGATTTGGCCCGTTCATTTCAGTAGTTATGTATTTTTGTATCCTTTTGTGTTTTACTGGGAACATGTGCTCAATGGAGTTTGCTTCTATCCCTGGATAATTGGACTACTTTCCCCATTGTCTCCAGGCTAGAGGGCTCTGTAAAACCAGCTTGGGCCAGATAGCCATGCTGCCAGCCAGACCCCAAAATATACTTTACTAACTTCTTAACCCCTGATCTGATTCATGCCATTTTTTGATATGTTCTTTCCCTGAATGGATTGATTGTGAATATATAATTTTTATGTGAATGTGATGTATATTTTAGAAGTTATGAATATGCTGTAAAAACTGTATTATTTCTGGCCCACAGATAATTGAGCTTTGTGTATTGTAGAAACTCAATTATCTAGCCTGGCCCAGAGGAGGAGTTTTGTGTTGCATAAATTGTGAGTTCTGTGTGCCAGTAAATCTGTCTTGTTCCAGCATTAAGCCTTGGCTCATGTTTGGGGGATTGGAGAAACACACTCTGGGGATTTCTATAATCACTATACTCCCCAGGGTATGATCACTAAGTTCTGCTAAGAGCTTGTTCCTGTTCCTGCTCTCTGGGGAAAGAGAGGTTCACCCACTGGAAACTGGATCCTGGCCTTGGGTCCAGGGTGGGTGGAGACAGCAGAGACCCTGGCGCAGTTGCATCGCTGGAAGTGGGGTCTGCAGTGCTGATGGTGTCGGTTGGAGTGCATGGAGTCCTCAGCGAGCACTAGGAGCATCGATTGGCGGAGGTACTCAGTCGGAGTGCCAGCGGTCCGTCACAGGGGCCCTTCACACAGCCTCGCCGTCCCGCCAGCCGCGGGGGGATCAGAAATGGCGTGCCCCCGGCCTTACCGTTGGGGGCCCTTCACACAGCCCTGCCGTGCTGCCAGCCGTGGGGGGATCAGAAACGGCATGCCCCCGGGTAGGCGGCGCTTCCCACGTGACACATGAAGGCCGCGGATCCTGAGGAAAAGTTGCAGGCCGCGTGTCTGGAGCCCCCACACACGCGGGCCTGGTGATGCCTCGGGCCCGGGCTCCCACACCTGCACCGGGTCCGAGGAGGAGTGGCAGGGTACCCCCGAAGAGGAGTGGCAGGGTACCCCCCTTAATGGGACAGGGCACCTCCTTGTAGTGACAGGGCACCCCCTGGAGCAGGGAAGGCCCTAGAGAGAGACACGCCGGCAGCCATAGCTGGGGAGAGGATCTCACCCTGATCATGGAGTCGCCAGCCACAATCCACGCTGCAGCAGCCCTGAGGGAAGCCAGAAAGCCTCAACCTCCATCCCTCAAGCTGTGTAAATCTGCAGGCCCAGGCAAACAGGAGCAGGAGGACAGGAAGCTGTTTGCTGTTCCGAATCCCAAGTGGCACTGAGGTAAGACTTCCCCCACACTAAATTACACAGAACATAATCCCACCCACACACTCTTTCCCAACCAATCCCATGCATCTATCCCCACACTCCTACATGTGCCCTTGTCCGCTTAGCTGTCCTTTCTCCCCAGTGCCTAAAACAATGTGTCCAAATAAAATGTTCTCCAAACCGTACTTGACCTTGGTAAATGTGGTTGCTTAATCGAACATGCTAGATAATCATCCTTCGCTACATATAATGGATTTCCTGGTGACAGGTTTTTCAGAAGGTTTTACATGGGCATTATCTACATGCATTCAGGCATCATCGAATGCAAGATTTTATATCAGCCTTATCAAAGCCAGTGACTGTCAACTAGAGTCGAGTGAACCTGAAATGAAAGGTTGGGTTCATACCGAACATTAGGATTTTTGGACCCCCGGACCTGAACTCGGACATATAACTATATGTTCGGGTTGGAGTTCAGTGTTCAGCTATTTAATGACGCGTTTTCAAAGGCTGCAGGGCAGCCAATCAACAAGCGTTTGACTTGTTTGCCCTTAGAAGCCATCACAGCCATGCCTACTAATGACATGGCTGTGTTTGGCCAGTGCAGCATGTGACCCAGCCTCTATATATAAGCTGGAGTCGCGTAGCGCCGCACGCACATGCGGTCTTATTAGTGTAATGTAGGGAGAGGATGCTGCCGCTGATAGGGACAGCTTAGGAAAGAATTCTGCAAACTAGTACATTAGTGGGGTAGGGTGCACTTCATATCTGAGAGTCAAATAGAAGCTTCAAATACGCGGTTACATCAGAGTTTTAAAAAGTAAAAGTGTTTTGGTGCTAAATAGTACATTAGTGGGGTAGTACATTAGTGGGGTGCACTTCATATCTGAGAGTCAAATAGAATCGTCTAATAGTGTGCTTACAGTGCAGTGGTAAACATTCTTATATTCTGGGTGCTAATCTGCTAAATAGTACATTTTGTGGCCTGCTCTTCATATCTGAGAGTCAAATAGAAGTGTTTAATACTGCGGTTACAGCGCAATTGTAAACATTCTAATTGTTTTGCTGCCAAACTGCTAAAAAGCACATTTTGGAGCCTGTTCTTCATATCTGAGAGTCAAATAGAAGCATCTAATAGTGCGCTTACAGGGCAGTGGTAAACATTCTTATTTTCTGGGTGCTAATCTGCTAAATAGTACATTTGGGGCCTGCTCTTTATATCTACAAGTCATGCTACAACAAAATTAAACAAGTTTTAAAATATGTATGGGCCAACCTGTGATGGGCAATTGTAGGTATAATACACATTGCTAAATTGTATTTCTTTAAACTGCAACTGTTTCTGTAACTAATAGCCTTTTACCTATTTACAGTACACAACATGTTTACTACATCTTGTCTTAGATTAATGCAATAACAATTCAAGGCTTTGCCTATGTCATCCTAACGTCTAGTCCAAATACAGATTAAAGATGTCTAGGTTATGACATTAGACTGATGTGTGTTTGTCATTTCTTTTTATATATGAACTGCTTTTAACCCTAAAATGAATTAACCCATACATTACCAGTAGTAATTAGAAATGCTATACTATATATACATGCATGATCAATGCTAGATAGAGACATACTGACCGACTCTGGAGGTGACATACTGAGAGATTACCTGTATAATCAGGAGGGTATGTTATACTAATACTTTATATTGCAAGCATTTATTCATTTAATTTTATATACTCTGCTTTATGATATATTAATGGATTATAAAGACAAAAGTTATTGCTTCCAACTCCTATTTTTATTGTATTCTCAATTATTTATGTATTTTAAATAGAGAAACTCGATACCGACTATATAATATTTTAGCTAAGATATCTGTATGGTTAGCCCTGCTAAATTCTAAGTTATAAGACGTTATAGTGGTAAATAGTAGTACAAGCGGTTACAAACCAGTGGCTGTCAATCACAAAGTTTTACTGGTTACATTCATGACTACACACTCTAGTGAACAGGACCTTCATGTAGTGTGTTCTTTTTAAAAAAAAAAAATCATACAGCATCCTTTCATGTGCTTTTTAGATGTCATATTGTGAATTACCAATTTTTGTTTAGCCTGATTTTTTTTTTATTTTTTTTTTAAAGTGAAAAATAAGTGTTATTGTGATCGCGTCATATACAGAAGCATTAATATAATTTCTATATTGTGTAAAGACACAACTACAAAGTAAAAAAACCAAACACCAAAACAACATGCAAGACAATCTACCTGTGCATGGCTAGTGTGATACAATAAGTCTACATCTTAAAAATGCAATAACCCCCAGAAGATGGGCGGGACTTTTTTTTGCAAATGGAACTTTGATTTGAATTTCCTACATCGGTCACTTGTAATATTGTTTCACACCTACAACACTTGTTACACAGATCTAAGTGATAGAAAACAGATTGATATTTTCTACACTAGAAACTACCAGATATGATCACTGAGAAAAAAAGAAAAAGAACATAGATGACATGAACATAGAGAAAAAAAAACAAGAAAACTGTGTATTGAAGGCGCTTAAAGATTAAGTGATATTGAAACAGTAAATAGTACAGATGCTACAACACTCTTGTGGGGGTCCCTCACACCCACCTCAAATTGTAAAAACCAAAAGAAAGGCAGAAAAGCCAAAGGCAGTTCACCTATATGAGTGGAGCATGCAGTGATATTAATGGACACCTACCCTATACAAAGGGTCGTCTAGTCCTGGTATTATAGCGGTATCACTTTAAATTCAGCATATGCATAAATGGAAAGAAAAACATATACAAGATAATTATAGTGTAAATCTGTATGATAATTTGTCGTTTGTGCAATAATCAAACAGAATGCCAACTCACGTGATGTAGAGCCTGAGATGGGATAGACTCAAATCACTTGCACTTTAGTACCGTCTGGTGGTACTTGTCCCCTTTAAAGATGTTGGTGGGATCCCTCAAAGGTAGAAGATACAGGGATAATACAATAAAAAATAATATAGTGTAGTACCTTTTAACATAAGGGTGAGTGTATTATAACTTTAAGTAAATGCTCACCTTATTCAGAGCCCAGGTACTCGGCTCTGAGGTTTTTAGCGTGAGTGTCAATAAGGGAGACACCTTCCCTCCTTGGAGCAGGTTTGATGAGGACCAGAAAGGGACATAGATAAAAGGTAAAATTTATTCCGCCAACAGGCAATAAAAAACAAACAAATAAATAGAAAAAAACCCACAAAATCGAATAAAAAATGTCCCACAAGTGTCCTTTAGTTCCGAGACGCGTTTCACCCTACTTGAGGGCTTTCTCAATCGGTATTCACTGCTCCTCTGCTTATCCTGTTTAAATATAGTGCTCTGGTTCCCCATTGGTGGATTCCGTTATTAATTAGCCAATCCAATACCTCGTTTAAGGGGAGTGTATTGTGGCTTGTTGTATCTTGTTTTCCTGATTACGTCCCTGACTGGAAGTGACGTCAGGCACGTTGCCGCGTCACTTCCGATAATGCGATCGACATTTTACTAATGGGTGACAGATCGGGAAAATGACAGAGCACCATATATTCGTGCCTGTCACTCCTATTATGCCCATCAATGCATATTCATTGAACAATATGTTTTTAATTTAGCCAATATATATAATATGTACACATATCCCATATCCTTTATATTTAGAAGGCATCCTCATTTGCATAAAATAGGTAAAAGAAATGTTGGGAAAAAACGAAAAATATATATGTTAATACACAATAAAAATTAATGATTTTAAACAAAGTAAAAAATGTGACATATCTATAGCATGTATATAAATCTATTGTTCTGATTTCTATTATATTAAAAAAACTTTAATCCTATCAAAAAAATGACTGTTGATTAAATAGTAGAGTAGGATTCAATTAGTATCTAACCTTAATTATTTATGAGTCCTAATTCTATTTAGGAATCATCTGTGATTAAATTATCACTTAAAAACCTATAAGATTAAGTAAATATAAATAAACTAAGCATGTTGTAGAAAAAAGATAAATTTTTTAATCTAAATGAATAATAGAAAATCAGTACATGCTTATTGGAAAAATGTCCAGTTATCATAAAAAATGACACATTCCGAAGTCACCATTAAGGCCAGTGGGAATCATGGTATTGAGATTAGAGATCCATCTCATTTCATGTTGTCCCATCTTCCTCATTGGATCCTCGCTCCTCCAATTGATATTAACAATTTGAATGCCCATAAAAGTCATTTCGGTTGGCTCACAGTTATGGCTTTGTTTAAAATGGGCTGAGAGTCTATGTTTATCAAATCCCTTCCTAATATTACGGATATGTTCTTGAATTCTTATATGGAGGGCTCTAGAGGTCCTACCTACATAACTTAAACCACATTGACATGTGATGAGGTAAATATTTTAAAATTGTTTTGCTGTTTACTTTGAAGGTGAGGATCATGGGGGGGGAAATTAGGTTATATATCTCTTTTTTTGGCCGCTATTTCTGCAGGCACCACATCTGCCACAGCCATAAAAGCCATTTTTTTTGACTGAAAACATTTCTGTTCATTATGTGTTCTTTTATATGATTGTGTACCAAGTTCGTCTTTAAACTAGGAACTCCTCTATAGGTAAAGATGGGTTTATTTGGCAGGACCTTATTCCAGAACGTATCATTCATTAGAATTGGCCAGTAACACAAGAGTGTTGTAGCATCTGTACTATTTACTGTTTCAATATCTCTTAATCTTTAAGTGCCTTCAATACACAGTTTTCATGTTTTTTTCTCTATAATTTGTTGTGTCTCTCTAGAACTGTGAGGCTGCTCTATTTATAAATTAATATGTTTTCCAACCGTTTACAATGCGGTAAAAATATAGATTTGATGTTTAATGAACAAACAATCCCTATGGATAATATAGGTGATAATATTGACACACAAAATTGGCAATATAAACTAGAAAAGGCATTAGGGAGAGAAATGAAAATAAAATGGGAAGTGGCAACAATGGAGAAATATATTAGGGAGAAAATTACCCATAGAGGCCTCAGATTTACAAAAAACCCGTCCTTTGATCAGGACGAGGAAGAATTTGTAGAGGAATGGGAAAATATGCTGGAGAGTTTCTCTTTTGGGTTAATGGGCTTAATTATTAAAAGAAGAACTAATACCCTTAAAAAAATTGACAATGAAATCAATGTTTTACAAGACATATTGAATACAAATATGCCATCCGAAAGATACTCCTCCATGGTAGAAAACATCCAAACGAATATTAGCAAATTAGAAAATACAGTAATAGCAACTAAAAAAAGGAAATACGTCAGGGACAAAAATGATTATGCCCGTAACCAAGTCCGCTCTTACTCCAAAACACAGTTCAAACAAAGAACTGAAGCTTATAATAATTATAGTCAAAGATATAAACAGACAGATAGGAGGCACCAACCATTTGTACGTAATACACTACAACAACATCAAATGAGACAAAATGTTGGAGGTAGAAACTCGGGACTTACATACACTACAAGTGTTAGAGACCACTCTACAAGGAGGAATCCTCCAGTACATACTAACACTTATACCCCTGAACAGGTAGTAAGAAGAAAAGAATCTAACAGACCTTCACACCATCATCCCAATACACATTACCAACAGAAGGTTAATTACCATCAAAAACCCCATATTCCTCTCCAAAATAGATTTAGTAGTCTGGAGGTGTCCCCAGAAAGGTTTTTTTTTCAAGGGGTTTACACCAGGGACAAGCACAAGGATATACAAAAGAAATCTTTGGGAAAACGAACAAGGAGCTCAGAAGAAGGGGAAGTAGAGGAGGAATAGCAATACAGAAGAGGAAGACAAGGCAGATGGGATCCATAGAATGTGAAGGTATCTTCAACCTCACAACTCGAACATTGACTAACACTCAAATTATCCTTCTATCAAAAGGTTTAAAGTTTGCTCCAACTAAATCAATAGATACATTTAATGTATATGTGGATCTCCAAAAATGTAAAAGAAAATTATGCCTTAAAAAGTTTTTTTCTGAAAAACCCTATGAATCCTACTGATCCCCCTCAGGATGACTTTATTCACTCTAATCTTAAAGATTCATCTTCCTTCTATCCCCACTCCCTTATTTCAGAAGAAATGATTACATTTGAGAAGATAAGGAAGTTAAAAATCTTAAAGCACCAAAAACATGGGAATATAACCTTAGTAATGAAGAAAGAAACACTTTAAAAGATCTTAAGAAAGATGATACATTGGTAATCAAACCAGCTGATAAGGCAGGGGGGTTAGTTCTAATGGAAAAAGACAATTATATCAAAGAATGCCAAAGACTATTAATGGATGCAAAAACATGTAAAAAACTACAAAAGGATCCCATCAGCGATATAAAAATAACTTATAATCAACTCCTAGATCATGATAAACTACTGGGGATTCTGAATAATAAGGAACATATGTTCCTTAGTATTTTACACCCAAGAACCCCAGTGTTTTACCAACTTCCTAAGATACACAAGGATAGATTTCACCCTCCGGGAAGACCCATTGTGTCCAGCATTGGTTCTATATCTAGCCGTTTGTCTCAGTATATAGATAGGTGTCTTCAATCTGCAGTTCTACTTTGTCCTAGCCATCTTAAAGATACATTAAGTATACTTAATATCCTAAAAAATCAAATGTGGGAGGACAACTTTTTCGTGGTAACAGCAGATGTAAGTTCACTCTATACTGTCATCTCTCATGAACGAGGATGTCAGGCCACAAGGTTTTTTTTTGAGGAATTTAGGGAATTCCCTAGAGATCAGATAGATTTTATTGTCGATGGAATTAAATGGATCCTTACCAACAATTATTTTTGATTGCGGTACGGCGATGGGCACCAGATTCGCCCCAAGCTACACCAATTTGTTCATGTCATCTTGGGAACATCAATATATATATACACAAGGCGGGACTGGGAGGCGAATCGGGTGCTCTATCGCCGTTACATAGATGATATTTTTTTGATTTGGAGGGGTGATGAAGCGTCCCTACTGTCTTTTTTGTCAGAATTAAATTATAACAAATGGAGCATCAAATTGGAGAGCCACTACAGTCGTCAGTCTGTTGGTTTTTTGGACCTCCAAGTATACATAGATGTGGAATGATCAAAACTAAGAAACATTTCAAAAAAGTAGATTTCAATAGTTATATTGAGGAGACTAGCTGTCACTTCTCACCTTGGCTTACTAACGCACCCAAAGCACAATTGATGAGGATTAGGCGAAATTGTACAGATAATTAAGTTTTTAACATCCAATCCTGCAAATTCCTTAATGATTTTAAACAAAAAAGGTTATAATGCCCAATTATTGGACAAAGCTCAACGTGAAGTTGCTTTAAAGGATAGAGAGTCACTTTTAAAACATAAAACAACGCTCATTGAGACAGAGGAACATAATTTAGCATTCATTTGCGATTTTAGCTGTCAAAGCTATAAATTAAAAAGAATTTTCCAAAAATACTGGCAAATTCTAATGAATGATATGTTCTTGAAAAAGGTCCTGCCAAATAAACCCATCTTTACCTATAGAGGAGTTCCTAGTTTAAAGACGAACTTGGTACACAATCATATAAAAGAACACATAACGAACAGAAATGTTTTCAATCAAAAAAATGGCTTCTATGGCTGTGGCACATGTGGTGCCTGCAGAAATAGCAGCCAAAAAAAGAGATATATAACCTCATTTCCCCCCCATGATCCTCAACTTCAAAGTAAACAGCAAAATAATTTTAAAATAAACTTATTACTTGTTACTCCAAGCGAGTTAATTACCTCATCGCATGTCAATGTAGTTTAAGTTATGTAGGTAGGACCTCTAGAGCAATCCATATAAGAATTCAAGAACATATCCGTAATATTAGGAAGGGATTTGATAAACATAGACTCTCAGCCCATTTTAAACAAAGCCATAACTGTGAGCCAACCGAAATGACTTTTATGGGCATTCAAATTGTTAATATCAATTGGAGGAGCGAGGATCCAATGAGGAAGATGGGACAACATGAAATGAGATGGATCTTTAATCTCAATACCATGATTCCCACTGGCCTTAATGGTGACTTCGAAATGTGTCATTTTTTATGATAACTGGACATTTTTCCAATAAGCATGTACTGATTTTCTATTATTCATTTAGATTAAAATAATTTATCTTTTTTCTACAACATGCTTAGTTTATTTATATTTACTTAATCTTATAGGTTTTTTTTAAGTGATAATTTAATCACAGATGATTCCTAAATAGAATTAGGACTCATAAATAATTAAGGTTAGATACTAATTGAATCCTACTCTACTATTTAATCAACAGTCATTTTTTTGATAGGATTAAAGTTTTTTTAATTTGTTTAAAATCATTAATTTTTATTGTGTATTAACATATATATTTTTCGTTTTTTCCCAACATTTCTTTTACCTATTTTATGCAAATGAGGATGCCTTCTAAATATAAAGGATATGGGATATGTGTACATATTATATATATTGGCTAAATTAAAAACATATTGTTCAATGAATATGCATTGATGGGCATAATAGGAGTGACAGGCACGAATATATGGTGCTCTGTCATTTTCCCGATCTGTCGCCCATTAGTAAAATGTCGATCGCATTATCGGAAGTGACGTGGCAACGTGCCTGACGTCACTTCCAGTCAGGGACGTAATCAGGAAAACAAGATACAACAAGCCACAATACACTCCCCTTAAACGAGGTATTGGATTGGCTAATTAATAACGGAATCCACCAATGGGGAACCAGAGCACTATATTTAAACAGGATAAGCAGAGGAGCAGTGAATACCGATTGAGAAAGCCCTCAAGTAGGGTGAAACGCGTCTCGGAAGTAAAGGACACTTGTGGGACATTTTTTATTCGATTTTGTGTTTTTTTTATTTATTTGTTTGTATTTTATTGCCTGTTGGCGGAATAAATTTTACCTTTTATCTAAGTCCCTTTCTGGTCCTCATCAAACCTGTTCCAAGGAGGGAAGGTGTCTCCCTTATTGACACTCACGCTAAAAAACTCAGAGCCGAGTACCTGGGCTCTGAATAAGGTGAGCATTTACTTAAAGTTATAATACACTCACCCTTATGTTAAAAGGTACTACACTATATTATTTTTTATTGTATTATCCCTATATCTTCTACCTTTGAGGGATCCCACCAGCATCTTTAAAGGGGACAAGTACCACCAGACGGTACTAAAGTGCAAGTGATTTGAGTCTATCCCATCTCAGGCTCTACATCACGTGAGTTGGCATTCTGTTTGATTATTGCACAAATGGCAAATTATCATATAGATTTACACTATCATTCTCTTGTATATGTTTTTCTTTCCATTTATGTATATGCTGAATTTAAAGTGATACCGCTATAATACCAGGACTAGACGACCCTTTGTATAGGGTAGGTGTCCATTAATATCACTGCATGATCACTGATATATTAAAACCAGTGATCAATTGCTAAGAGGTACTTCAACAATATTGTAATTCTGGGGCAATACCCTCACAAGTCAAACCGAGAGGTCAGTTTATAGGGAAAACTGTTGCCTGGAAGAAATTTTAAAACAATTTACATATGTCCTTTGCAGTCTTTACATGCTGGAAAAACACAGGTGCCAACTGCTGTGGCTTTCTGCAGTGTGCATAACGGCAAGGAGGGCAGGGTTGAGGAGTGGGTGGAAGATGATGAGGAGGATGATGAGGTCCTAGACCCCACATGGAATCAAGGTCATGTGAGTGACGTGTGCAGTTTGTAGGAAGAGGCACTGATCGCACAGAGGCACCAGCACAGCATAAGAGGGAGCAGGGTGCAAAAGCGGAGCGGCCATTCCCTAGCATTCATCGGCATGTATTAGCTCAAGAATTACAAGTAATACATGTATCGATCAAAGGATCCAAAATAGACTTGAGCGAACCCGAACTGCAAAGTTCGGGTTCGTACCAGATTTAACGATCCATTCATAGTTTCACAGTGAGGTGGGCAGTCCGGTGACCAGGACCCTAGACACTGTCTGGGCGGCGGTCGGATGACCGGCACCCAGTATGCCTGATGTTGAAATTAGGAGTCACGGTCTGGAATGGATTAGCAGGGTCTGGTGCAGGTTAACCAGTGTTTGTGCGACCACATACCAGGACCCTGATGCAGCTTCAGTAAAAGAGTACTTGATACCAGGAGCAAGGGCCGGCCTTAGGGGTGTGCGAGCTGTGCGGCCGCACAGGGAGCCATGGAGCAGGGGACGCCATGTGGCCGACACAGCTCACACATGGCCGGCTACCCGGGTGGAGGCAGGGCGGAGCTTAAATGACTGCGGGGGTGGAGCTAAAATACCGGCTGCATGGGAAGCAGGAAGGAGTCCCTGCTTCCCCAACAACTAGAGCTGCACTGCCTTCACTCCTCCCAGACCATAAAGGACAGAGGTAACCAAGTATGACTGCCTGTCTGTGAGTGTGTGTGAGTATGTGCAACTGTCTGCCTGTGTGTGTGTGAGTACCTCTGTGTGTGTGGCTGTTTGCCTGTATGTGTGTGTGTGTGTTTGGCTGTCTGCCTGTGTGCGTGTGACTGTGTGTGTGTGGGGCTGTTTGCCTGTGTGCGTGTGACTGTGTGTGTGTCTGCCTATGTGCGAGTGACTGTCTACCTGCCTGTGTGTGTGTGTGTGTGTGTGACTGTCTTCCTGTCTGTGTGTGTGTGTGTGTGTGCATGTGTGTGTGACTGTCTGCATGTGTGTATGGCTGTCTGCCTTTGTGTGTGTGTGAGTACATGTGTGTGTGTGTGTGTGTGTGTGAGACTTTCTGCCTGACAGTGTGACTGTCTGCCTGTGTGTGTGTGTGTGGCTGTCTGCCTGTGTGTGTGCCTGTCTGACTGTCTGCCTGAGTGTATGGCTGTCCACCAGTGTGTGTGTCTGTATGTATGTATGTGTGACTGTGTGTGTGTGACTGTCTGCCTGTGTGTGTGTGTGTGTGTGACTGTCTGACTGTGTGTGTGGCTGTCTGCCTCTGTGTGTGTGTGTGTGTGTGAGTACCTGTGTGTGTGGCTGTCTGCCTGTGTGTGTGTGTGTTTGACTGTCTGCCTGTGTGTGCATGTCTGCCTGTCTGCCTGTGTGTGTGCCTGTGGCTGTCTGCCTGTGTGTGTGAGTACCTGTGTGTGTGGCTGTCTGCCTGTGTCTGTGTGTGTGACTATCTGCCTGTGTGTGTGTGTGTGGCTGTCTGTGTGTGTGTGTGTCTGTCTGCCTCTGTGTGTGACTGTCTGTGTGTGAAGCTGTCTGTGTGTGTGTGTGTGACTGCCTCTGTTTATGTGATTGTCTGCATGTAACTGTGTGTGTGTGTGTGTGAGAGTCTGTATGTATGTGACTGTCTGTCTGTACCTGTGTGTGTTTGTCATTGTCTGCCTGTAACTGTGTGTGTATGTGTGTGTTACTGTCTGATTTTAATTGTGTATGTGACTGTCTGCGTGTAACTGTGTGTTTGACTGTATGTAACTGTGTGTTACTGTCTGCCTGTAACTGTGTGAGTGTGTTTATCTGCCTGTAACTGTTTATGTGTGTAACTGCCAGTACCTGAGTGTTCCTGCCTGATCCTGTGTATTTGACAGTATATATGTATAACTGTGTGCATCTGACTGTGGAACTGTGTGCATGTGACTCTGCAGTCTGACACATCTGGCATGCACTTCTGTTGGCTGCAGACCATAAGTAGTTGTCTTCCTAGCTCCGGACAATCAGAGCTCTGCCGCAAATTACCACAGGACACTGCAAGTCCCTGAGCTTGCGAGACAGTTACGCATGGTCTGCACCCAGTGGAGGGGCAGACCAGATTCAGATCAGCATGCCCCTCTCCCAACTAGGTAACAACAGGAAAGGAGGAATTACTATTTGTTTTTAAATCATTATTTATTTAATACACTATAAAAAGAATGATGGGGGGGGGCACTGCAAAGATTTTTTGCACAGGGCGCCTAAGGGCCTAGGGCTGGCCCTGCCAGAAGCCATTACCAGACTTATAAGCAACTTGGAACAGGATGTGACATTCACTGTAGCGGCTGTGCGCGCTTTTGGCGTTGTCACCCTGCTGCTGCTCGTCTGTCTGCGCTGCAGCATAACTTCGGCCTTCCCGCTCACCGCCTCATGAGACTGTGCGAGCAGCAGCAGGCAATAGTGGAGTTTCAGCTGCAGCATGCACGGATCAGTGGCTCTGCACCAGACTTCCCTCCAATTGATCAGAGTTAAAGGATTTCAAGTGGACTCATTACAACTACAGGACCTCTAAAGAGTCCTGTATTGTTATTTGTCGTCACTACCTTCCCGCGTTGGAAGTGGGTCATTTGTGCACCTGCTGCCTTCCTTGTATGTGGTAGCTGTTTCTCAGGGTACCTGTATGGAACGGGACCCTGATTCCCCGTTACCCATGGTCACCATGGTAGGCGCAGAAACTGGCATCGAAAGTTGATATGGATGACATCTGCATGCAAAGTCGCCGCCATGGGGATGTGCGATTTGCCCAAGGTTCTCTAGAGTCAACAAAGTTCCTGCGCAACTATAATGTTAACAGCTACTCTGCGGAACAATGTCCCAATATTTTGGGGGCTACCCCAATTAAAAAAATAATATATATATATATATATATATATATATTTAAAAACAGTGTTGTCTACCTCCTCCTCCTCCTCCACCGCCATGGTCACCGCCTCCTCAACCTATGGGTCACTTAGTATAAACTAGGTACACATTAGCAGAGGCTTGTGAAGGCCTTTTCTCCATGCATCAAGAGTTGAGCATTTCTCCATGCATCAGGACTGCAAGAAATAAACCGCAGGCTGCAAATGTTTGTTTTGTTGTATGTCCCAATATTTTGTGGGCTACCACAATAAAAAAATAAAAAAAAACATAAACAACAGTGTTGGCTACCTCGTCCTCCTCCTCCACTGCCTCGGTCACCGCCTCCTCAACCTATGGGTCACTTAGTATAAACTAGGTACACATTAGCAGAGGCCTGTGAAGGCCTTTTTCCCATGCATCAGGAGTTGAGCTCAGTTTGAATAATGAAAGAGAATAATACCCTGCACTCCAACCCTCTCTCAAATGGATAATTCTGGTGATCCTCCTGACAGCCATGCTGTAGATTTTGCTTTATGTTCTTCCAAAGCTAAAATCAAAGATTCCATCTAGTGCTATTTTATGGCTCAGCTGTATTTTTTTATTTTTATGTTATTTTAAGTGATTTCCCTATCCATATTTGTTTGCAGGGCACTTATCCTACTCTTACCCCCATTTTACTTCCTTTTGCAACTCTCTTGCCCTTTCAAGGAGTTTTTTAGAGGAATTTTTGTGGCCAAAAGTTCAGGTTCCCATTGACTTCAATGGGGTTCGGGGTCAAGTCCGGGGTCAAGTTCGAGCCCGAACCCGGACTTTTTTTCAAAGTTCGGCAGAACCCGCCGGACCCGAACATCCATGTGTCCGCTCAACTCTACTATCAACTCAATAATTAAACAAGATAAAGATAAAGGTTTTCTATTGGGTCCTTTTCAGTCTTTACCTTTTTCATCCTATCAGAACTGTCACAGGAAACATTCCTAAAGCAAAGGTTGATTATTGATCTCTCTGCTCCCCATTCTACGACAGGGCCTAGTTAAAAATCCCTGACATGGCTGGCCGCTTATAATCAGTTTTTCTTGGTATGTATTCATGTTCCTGTTATATATAAGGTTGCTTACCTATATGATAAGGTCACTACTGATCACTTATCTCGGTTTCATTTTCAGGCATGTCACACACCCCTACCTACTGCCACCTGACTGGCATTACCATCCCATCTGTTCCAGGACATGACAATGAACTAAGTGATCTTTTTGTCACATCCTGTTCTGTTCTGCGGAGATGTCTGGCCTTGGATTCTGGTATTCAGTACTCTTTTTACAATTCTTGTTTAGTTTTTGTCTGGTTTTCTTTATGATGGGTTTTCTGGGTTCATTCCTGTATTCCATTCCTAGAATTCCCAGTCTCTTGGATTCCTTTAAATGTTTGTTTTATGTTGCCACACCCGGTCCTTTTCCATTAATCCTTTTTGTGGCAAAACTAACCTCGCCACTGGGTCCTGGAGAAGCCTGTGTTACAAAACGCCTTTTGTCCCTATTTGCTCTTATGATAAATTGCCCTCCTTCCCTGGGTTATGGAAAAGCCTGATTGTCAGCCTCCTGCCTCATGACTATGGCCCCCTCTCATGCTAAACTTAAACCCCATGGCGATTTGACTATTACATAGTTACATAGCTGAAAAGAGACTTGCGTCCATCAAGTTCAGCCTTCCTCACAAATGTTGTTGCTGTTGATCCAAAAGAAGGCAAAAAACCTGGTCTGAAGCACTTCCAATTTTGACACAAAGTAGGAAAAAATTCCTTCTTGACCCCAAAATAGCAGTCAGATGTCTCCTTGGATCAAGCAGCTATTACCCCACTAATTAGAAATTATATCCCTGTATGTTATGTTTTTGTAAGTATTTATCCAATTTCAGTTTAAACATCTGTATGGACTCTGACAAAACCACCTCTTCAGGCAGAGAATTCCATATCCTTATTGTTCTTACTGTAAAAAAACCTTTTTCTTTGCCTTAGATGAAATCTCATTTCTTCCAGCCTAAATGTGTGACCTTGTGTCCTATGTATAACCCTGTTTATGAATAGATTTCCAGATAAAGGTTTGTACTGGCCCGAATATATTTGTATAAAGTTATCATATCCCCTCTCGGGCGAGGCATTTTTCCAAACTAAACAGATTTAATTTTTTTTAACCATTCAACCTATATTTGTGGGATCTGAGTGCTGTTTGGATATATTGAGCGTTCAGATACAAGCCATCTGGGGATGGGTTGAATGTGGGCATTCTGTTCAGTATGATAGGAGTTATGTATTTATGTGTATTTTTGCTGTTGTGAATAGAGATATTTTCTGTACCTCGATACAGTTGGCTTACCACACTCAGTTAAGACAATTATCTTGCACTGCCTAACTCTGTGGAACTGGTTTGGGCTGGAAAGCCATGCTTGCAGTTAGTCACAAAGGACTTCGACCTAACTTTTAAACCACTGGAGGGAATTGTCTGATTTTTGAATATGTTTGTATTTGGAGTATGCTGATTCTGAAAATGTAAGTTGAATGAATGTGAATGTGAATGTGATGTATACTTTAAAAATTATGAATATTGTGTAAAACTGTGTATTTTCCTGCCTGTGATAATTACGTTAGCCCATTGTGTTCAGTAATTATATCACAGGGGAGGATTTTGCTGGAATGAATGGAAGTGTTTTACTGTATATTACGTGTTTGATTGGATGTTCCACAAAATCCCGTGGGTGGTACTATTGTGTAAAAATGTGTAAATAAGAACAATAAAAACACAGCTCTGGCTGTTCCTGTTTGACCCTCGTCTCATGATTGGGGGATACGACTGCATCTACACTGAGGGATTGCTATACTCTGTATACTCCCCTAGCTATAATCACTAAGCTCTTTTAAGGGCTTGTTCCAGCTTCACTCTCTGCAGGAAGAGAGGTTCGGTCTGCAGTGCTTATGATGCCTGGAGTAGTGCTTGGAGCCCTCGGGAAGCACTAGGAGCATCCATCAACGGAGATACTCGGTCGAAGTACTAGGAGCTCCGTTACACTTTTGTTTCAGTCTGGTTCTGCAGGCAGTTGCTACAAGTCCTCTGACCTTTTCTTGCAGGTAAGTGCTGTGTGTGTTTTATTATTGTTTATTTAGTCATGCATATCTAGGTAGATAGGACCCACCTTAATTGGAGGACTTTGACACAGTTGGTGGGCTGCATACATCTTGGCCATTTATGTATGTCTAAATCTCCAATGTTTATTACATATATAGTACTTAGTTTTGTCTCCTCTTGTTTTTCCTTGCATCTCTGGTCTTGTTTTATCTTTTATCTTATTTTGTCTTGTATTCCCAGTTCATGTACAGTCCTGTCCTGTCCTGCCCTGTTCATATTTCCCTCATGTCTTGTGTACATGTTCTGGGTTATACTTTCTGTCCTGCGCCAGTTCTGAGTTCCTCTAGTCTTGTCTTGTTTTCTTGTTTGATGCCTGTTCTAGTCTTGCCTTGTTTCTGTACATGATGCATGTCTGCTGCAGAGCCTCCCTATCCAGTTCCTGGGAGGTCTGCATATCAATCTCCTAGCTCTTGGGATCTGCAGATGTATGTGGCCGCACAAACGCTGGTGCTCAACACTAGGGGGCGTGTGGTTACCCTGCACCAGGCCCTGATGGTCCATTACCACGCTGAGACTCCCATCATCACTCAGGGGTCCTGGTCCCCATACCGCCACCCATGACACTTTTGCCTCATGGCCAGAAACATATTTAACTGGCACTCTCTGTTAACACTAGAAAATCTTATAAAATCATATTTCAATTGTTTAACAGTTTTGTAGCAGAATATGAGATATGTCATGGTTTTGCTATGGAATCTTTGGTGGGATTTGCCTCTTTTTGCCACCTCAGATTTAAACAAAGTTAAATGTAACAGGCATAAAACGCCCCATAGATAGACAAAAGGATAAAAAAGGATAAGCGCTAATATACCTAACTAAAAGATATATATAAAAATACAAAAATTAACGTAGGTGACACACCTTACAACATAAGGCTCCCTCTAAGCCTTATAAACAACAGAGATGAGTCAAACAACGCCAAATACATAATCAATGGCCGGCAATCCATGTTTTCTATCTTCATACCAGATAAGAACAATACTAAAAGGCATACAAAAATCAAGTGTCACTCAACCACAAAAAGAGATTCCCCATTCACAGCCATTTATTTCAATCTCTATCCGATCTGTTGGGCTCAGCACCCTTTGAACCTCCAACAAACCAGTTCATTAAAACAGCTATCTACCTGTCATTTTATGGTTTCCTTAGACCACCCACAAAAAAAGTGAACACCCATTTGATGTCCCTGTCTGCAACACAGTTGGTTGTGGCGTGCACCCACTCTGCCGGTGCAAAGATGCCATATGGGAGGGAAGATCTTGCCTTATGGGAGGGAAGATCTTGCTTTTCAACCTGTAACCTAGAAATGTCTGGAATGCATGATAAACCGGAACACTGCCGGGGTTTAAAAGTTGACCGCAACTCCCATTTTCCTCGGCCAACTGTGTCACAAGGACACAGACTTAGGAGAACCATAAACAGCATAGAACACAAAAAAAAATGTACATCAATACATATTAAGAGAAAATGCTCGCAGGGAAGGCAGTCCGGTGATGCATAGAACTATATCCATGTGATTATCTTAAATACAAGGGGGGAATACAAATGTCTAGTGGTAACACAAAAATAAAATATTGCATAGAACAATGTATAGGCAGCTATTAAATAGAGTTTACTAATTCTATATCTTCAAAAGAGATAAATATTAATACATGAGGAGTTTTTTATGTATTAAGTAGGAATTACAGAGCTCTACAGACGGCAATTGTTGCTGATATTTCTTCGCATTAAATAAGCACATACACAGTCAAGTAAATAGCGAAGTGAGCAACAAATTGATTAGCAGCTATTATGCAGAAAATCAGATAAGTCAGGAAAAAGGGAAAGCAGGTAATACAGAGTAGAGATATTGTAACAGTAAATTGGTCTACCCAAGTGATACGTAACATACGATTGCAGTGCATAAACTTGGGAACCAACTGTTGATACGTATGAGCAAGAAAGTGAGCACAAAGAGAGATACCAATTATCTTAAAAGTGAATATGTAAATCAATGGTAGATACATTTTAGACTCTAGATATTAATGCAACAAATTTTGCAGTCAACTCGGAGTTCATATACAAGTGTCCAATTACAAAATTATGGACAGGGCACATTTTTCATTCATGCCCTTAGGGTAAAGGTTAAAATAAATTAGGTTCAGACACTCAGGATTGCTGCACAAATGCAGGTTTATTGGAACAAAAAGTGCAACGTTTCGGCCTACACAGAGGCCTTTATCAAGCTGGGATTTGCCAACCCTGGCCCTGATAAGCACCTGGATTCCTAAGTGTGAGTGTGGTATTCTATGTTTGTGAATTACGTAGGGTAAACAGTGTCAACTGTTTTAATCAAATAAGATTCACATTGCAGTTGTAATTTTTTTCCTGTCTCCACCTCTGCGGAGGGGAGGAATATGGTCGATGGCCATGAATTTCAAAGTAGGTAAAGTTTGGCTTTATTGTTCCTGTATGTGGTGCGGATGTTGGACCTGTGGTTTATAATACGCTATTTTAGGAGAAGGTCTGTTTTCCCTAGGTAGGACAGTCCACAGGGACATTGGAGTTTGTAGATCACGAAGTCTGACGTACAAGTCAGTCTGTGTTTAATCGGGTATTTCTTCCCTAAATGAGGATAGGGAAAGAATTTTCCAGGCACCATGTGGCTGCAGGTGACTAAGCCTAAACAAAGGTAGCAACCCAGATTAGATGGAATCTGTTCCTTCGTGTAGCAATGCACTGGATCAGTTTTAACCAGAAGGTTTCTTAGATTTCTTCCTCTTTTGTAGCACATCATAGGGGGATTATGAACGATCTTACATAAAGTGGAATCTTTCTGCAAAAGGTGCCAGTTAGATCTCAACGTGTTTTGCAATGTGTGAGATGCTATGTTATATGTTGTTGAGAATACCAGACGTGGAGTATCTTTTCTAGTTTGTCTTGATGGTTCTTGGCTCTTGGTTAATGCCTGCTGTAGTGTAGACTCCTTATATCCCCTCTGTCTGAATTTGTCCCACATCTCCTTGATCTGCTGTTGTGTATTCCTAGAGTCATAGTTGTTCCACATCACCCTCATACATTGTGAGAGGTGTAGTGACTCTTTTAGATTTTTTGGATGGAAACTGTCTGCTTGTAGCAGAGTTGCTTGTAGAGCGATTATTATAGATGGGGCTTGATATCCACATCTATAAGAATCGTTCAAAACTTGACTACACTCTTTTTACCAAGACAATAGATAGAAACACTCTGCTCTGCACTGGCAGAGTGGGTGCATGCCATGACCATCTATGTTGCAGACGGGGACCGGCTTGGTGAGTACATCAAATGGGTGTTTACTTTTTTGTGGGTGGTTGAGGGATATAAAACTTTATGTCTGCACAGTTGATGTTTGTTATTTGTCCTGATGAAAGCTCCAGGGGGGAGCTGAAACATTTTTTACATGGATTAAATAAAAGTAAATTTTTATATTATTTACTGAAGTCCCAGGAGTGCCTTTGGAAGACCTGTGAGTGCACCCTAATTTTACATTGTACCTATATTTAACATGGGTTCGAGCACTTAGGCGTTTTTATGCTTGCTCTTTGTTGGTGGAGTGCCAAGTATCCTTTATTTGTTTATATATATTTTAATTTCAAAGTCTCAAAGTACACTTGTACTGTAATGAAATTCTATATATATATTTACATAATAAATAGACGAGACAGGGGGGATATGATAGAAACATTTAAATATATAAAGGGAATGAACACAGTAAAGGAAGAGACTATATTTAAAAGAAGAAAAACTACCACAACAAGAGGACATAGTCTTAAATTAGAGGGACAAAGGTTTAAAAATAATATCAGGAAGTATTACTTTACTGAGAGGGTAGTGGATGCATGGAATAGCCTTCCAGTTGAAGTGGTAGAGGTTAACACAGTAAAGGAGTTTAAGCATGCGTGGGATAGGCATAAGGCTACCCTAACTATAAGATAAGACTAGGGACTAATGAAAGTATTTAGAAAATTGGGCAGACTAGATGGGCCGAATGGTTCTTATCTGCTGTCACATTCTATGTTTCTATGTTTCTCTGTATTATATATTAATAAATGCTTTAATTATGGAATAGCCTGCCTACCACCATCAGACTCTCCCCTAGTCTTCAATCGTTTAAGAAGTACCTTAAAACCTATCTCTTTAGGAAAGCTTATGGCTTCCCAGAGTAATCTCTGCCTTACATACCTGTCTCTTGAACTCTCCTAAAGGGCAGCACTCTACTCTCTCCTCCAGCTCTGCCTCACTCCCACCTAATTTGACTGCTATTTCCTGTTCTATTGTCTTTTCCACCCCACCTGCTATAGACTGTGAGCTCCTTTGAGCAGGGTCCTCTTCAACCTATCGTTCCTGTAAGTTTATTTGGAATTGTCCTATTTATAGTTACATCCCCCCTCTCATAATATTGTAAAGCGCTACGGAATCTGTTGGCGCTATATAAATGGCGATAATAATAATATTAATTGTGCTTTTCACGTTCCTTGGATTAGAATATGACAGATAGAATAATCTCCACTGTTTGTGTTACATTCACTGGGAATAAAAAGTTATTTATTCAGAATTCTAAGTAGAAGATCTGGACATCTTAGTTCTTACAATAGGTCTCTCTCCCAGGCTGGAATCCTGCAATGTTCAAACAATCATCTGTTCTTTATCAGAGATTCATATAAGTATTCTCCTGATTTTAACAAAACATAAAAACCACTTGCACTGCGTTCAACTGGATGATAATTGTGTGTATTGATTTATGAATATACTGTATAGCTACATGCACATATACATAGCACAATATTACTGCAAACTCAGTTCAATGGGTATTCCACATTTTTTTGCATCTTGCATTTCAAAATATTCCAGTTTTAGTCATCTCTCTGCTTTGCTATATGGAATGCCCTAATTTGTGAGCACTATATTCTATCTTCATGTGACTATTGGAGACCATTGATATTCTGTTTGTACACTTGTATTTTTCTTTTAAGGTTATCCGTTACTATTGGCTACTCCATATGGAATTTTTCATTGACATCCCACTTACAAAGGCAGGTTTGACATTTAGATCCTTCACTTTCAGTGTTTTTCCTGCTGCTACACTAAGGATTACCCTTATTGTTCTCCAAATGTCTGTGAATTCCCTTTAGCAACTGGTCTTACTTTGTACTCATCAACATGTCCTTCTGCATCATATTTGACCTTGAAAGTTCATTTGTTGCCTAAGGCTATGCATCCACGTAGCAGCTATATATGATGTAATGTCATCGTATGCAGCTGCCAAATTCCGTCTGCTGGCTTCTCATTTTGCATTACCCCCATGGATGATGCTTCAAGTATAATATATCTATTCATGGTGATGCCCATTTTGGTGCCAAGTTGCTCTGTACATGTTGTTTTTCTTTCAGTGGTTTCTTTTGAGATAATATTTAAATCACAAACTAACTCACTGCAAAAGATTTCTAGAGTGCATAACAGAAACTGCATAAGCCGTCAACTTTAAACAATAAACTGTATCTGCTAAGAAAATTGTATGGGTAAGAAAAGGACCATAAACGAATAAAACATTCTGGAAGACTTTGTGCTGTTGCAGAACAAAAATAAAGGATATGTGTGGCAATGTTCATGTTCATATATATATTGCCTTAGTTATAGGGACACTATAGACACCAGAACAACTGCAGCTTAATGTATAATCATTCCCTGCATGCATTTTAATGCAAACACTGCCTTTTCAGGGGTTGTGGCTGGAGAAAGAAACATTCAGGGAGGCTGTATGAGGAGAAAGAGAAACACAACGAGGCTATGGGGGAAGAAAGAGACACAGAGGGGCTTAGGGGAGAGACACACAGAGTAGCTGTGGGGGGTAGGGAGAAAGAGACTGTAACTGAACCTTCCGTTGATGGACGCTTCCTAGCTTGCTCCGAGGACCACAAGCACCGCACTGGACACCACAACCACTGCAGACTCCACAACCGCCGAAGCTTAACTGGAGTCTTGCCGTCTTCCTTTCACCCTGGATCAGCTTCTTTCCTCCAGGAGGGCGTATCAGGAACAAGCTCTTAAAAGAGCTAAGTGATTAAAGCTCAAGGGAGTATGTAGAGCATAGCAATCCCCAGTGTGAGTATAGCAGTTCCCCTCCAATCACGAGACAAGACTACGTGTTGAGGGTCAAGAAGAACTGTTTTACTTGGCACCAAAGGGCCTTCTTTTATGCAGGTTTTACAGATACAGTACCGCCCACAGGGTTTTGTAAAATAACCAATAAAGCACGTAACATACAGTAAAACCACACCCATTCACTCCCACAAAATCCTCCTCTCTGCCTGTGATATAATTACTCAACACAATAGACTAAACGTAATTATCACAGGCAGAAAATATACAGTTTTTACACATACACTGTAACTTTAAAACCACACATCCAATCTTCATGAAAAAACACATATTATTAATCAGCATCCTTGAAATATGAACATACTCAAAAATCATGTAAATCCTTCCATTAGTTCAAAAGTTAGTCAGAAGTCCTTTGTGACCGACCACAGGCACATTTTCCTGCCCAAAACAGTTCCATAGATTTGGGCTGTGCAGTCTGTCAATTTCACACTGGAAAAATGACATGCGTTCGAATCTTCAAACAGGACTTAGTCTCTGTGGCTGAAAACTCAGTGCAGGAGAAGGTAAGGGTCAGCGGTGTTTGTTGAAATGTGTAGTCGATTTCAGTTCCATGGATTTGGCTACAGATACCGCTGACCTTGTTCGAATGAACAAAGATGGCTGCTGCCATGTGTTCATTTGTCGAATGGCGGCTACTTCGGCTGCATCTGAAGTGGCAATTTAAACTGCAGGACTGCTCCAATATAATTTAAAGGGGCAGCAAGAGTCTTTTAAAATCCAATCTGCTAAAATAGTCTTTGACAGGCAATATCTTCCAGGGGCCATAGTCTTAAAGGGGCGTTGTTCACCAAAGTCACAATATGCCCACAGACGGTTCTTAAAGGGCCATACACAGTCCAATAAAAGTCCATAAGCCCAAATGTTTGTTTAAAAGGGTACAATCTCCTAGGGCCATAGTCGGCGAAGGGCACTTCGTCACAGAGACACAGAGGGGCTTGAGGGGAGTAGCACACAGAGGGGCTGTCAGAAGATAAAGAGACACATAAAGCAGCAGTGAGGGGAGAAAGAGATGGGTTATGGCTTATCACAGCACGCTAACTCTGCGTGTTCAACCACTGGATTACCAGGAAACTGATTCCCCCTGTAAAGGCCCGTGGTTATGCAGGGGGAATAAATGCAGAGGTATTATTATTTTTATTTTATTTTTTCATTTATACTATTTCCCCCTCACACACACTCTGCTGCCCATGTCCTCCTTACACACATTCTGTTGTCACGTGTCCCCCTGACACACCCTACTGCCCCATTGAAATAAAGACAATAAAAAATGTTTCAAATTGATCTAAAAAAAGAAATTTTTCACAGTGTTCCTTTAAGGATACCCAATTAGATAGCTCTCTACTAACCTGCTGAAAGATGAAAATTAAGAAAAGCCCTTTTAAGGGTTAAGGGTTCTTAACCCTTTGTTGTCCAATGTTGAATCATCCCTGGAGAGTTCCACCGTATGGCGAAAGCCCTTCGCCACTGGGTTTGCAAGGGACTACTTGCCAGTCTTTTACCCTGTGATTATGGCCTCTTTAATTTATTGTGGTTGAGAGACCCTATTTGTGGCTATTGGGACTTTAAACAATGGTTCTTCAAACTCCCAAACAGTCAAAGTGGTCGCCATTCGACATTCGAAACACGTGGTGGCGACCATCTTGTTCACATGGACCAAAACTGTGAATAGACTTCAGGGGGACTTAGCCGTGAATACCCTGTTCTATTTTTGGCATGAAAACCTTGCGGTTCCCGGTCGGTCCTCCAGTGGCACTTAGCCACGATTCTATGGAACTGTTTTGGGCATGAAGTCCTGCGTGCCCCTGGGCAGAACTATGACTTCCATAGAATTTCTGAACCCCTGATCTGATCTGGGTGACCAGATGTAGGTTTTGTGGGGATATGTTGTTTTTTGGGGTACTTATGGGACTTTATAAAATTGGATGTTTTTCTGTGCTTGGAGATAATTTGGTTAGATTAGTACAGTTCCTGATTCAACTATCTCCCACGCAGGAGGGATTCTATTGTTTATGTATGGGAGTGTCTCACTGTATAAAGCTGTTTTTATTACTTTGTTAACTTGTGTCCCTGTGCCCAATGTGGGTGTCACCCTTGTTGGGAAACTTGCAAATTAAGTCCAGGATGTCAGAGGTTGGTCCAGGGTGGGAGGAAGATGGCAAGATTCCAGTTAAGCTATGGTGGTTGTGGCGTCTGTGGTGCTTGTGGTGTCCGGTGCGGTGCTTATGGTCCTTGGCGCCAGCTAGGAAGCATCTGTTGGCAGTGGTGCCCAGTCGGGGTGCGAGGTGATCTGTCACACACTGATCCTCCATGCTTGGTGCCATGAATGTGCGCTACGTACACAAGCTGGGAGGTCCTGGCATAGGGAGCCATCGCGCACCTAAGCAGCACCCGGAATGGAGGATCGGCGGTACTCTCAAGGGAAAATCAGTGGACCACAAGAGGTAAAATATTTAGACTATGGCCCCATGTTAAAAGACATCTTTTTTACCTGCAGAAAAGATTTATTCGTTCTTTTCTGCCTGGTGTTCGGTAGATTCAATCTACCGAACAACCGCACGAATGACTGGACCACCTGGGAGCTGGAGTGTGTCGGCAATTAGCCTCCCTGAAGCTGTGGTTAACCGCAGCTTAATTGACAAATGCTGGGTGGCCGCCATTCATATCACGAACACGAGGTCGCGGCCATTTTAAACATGCGAACGCACAGCGGTGTTCGACGCTTAATTCATGGAACTGAAATTGGACACAGTTTTGCGCGAACACCGCTGAAGCCACCGACCTCCCTTCTTGGTTGGTGAAAGTGCACGAATGGCCCGGCGTTCGGTAGTTTTGCTTGAATGTGTTATACCTCAGATAGGAATCCCATGGAGCCCATTCGCATGAGAAATTGACTGTGTAGCGACTTTGGCTCCATGACGATTACACTGTTTTCGTGTGGTCTGAGCGCCATTCGCTTAATAATGCGTGCTCAGACCTGAGCTATCTGGGGATATGTTAAATGTATAGTTTTATTGTAATGTGTCTCACATAGTGTATTTTAATAGTAATTTGTGTTGTAGTATCCCCACGTGCATAATGGCGATTTGCCTTTGTCTTGGGAGATAATTGAATTACTTCTCAATTATCTCCAAGGCAGAGGGGAGGAAGCCAGGATGCATTGTGGGAATATAATGTGACTGTGTGTCCTATTTGTCTACTTGTCTGTCTTTTGTCACAGTCTCCCATTTGGTCCTCTAGGGGAGTGTCCACCAGGTGGGAGACCTGCATAAATACTGGGCAGGTAGCCCTCATTAAACAGACCACTGCTTGACCCTCAACACGGAGCCTTGTCTCGTCTTTGGGGGGATTTACTGAATGCTGATAGAGACTGATTGCTAGATGTGTTAGCCGCTTGGATGCTTTTCCTTTTCGTCTGCTAGCAGCGATTCGTATGGTTCCAGTTCGTGTGTTTGGAGTGCTATATTGGATGCCGTTTGGGAGTTTGGAGCATTCCCTTATTGGCGGTTCGTGAGTTTGGTGTTCTACAATAGCTGTGCCTGCATCTCTGAGAAGGGGACGATCGCCTAAACGGTTTTTACCCCTTGTGTGCAAAACGGTCCGTTACACTCATCCCTCCAACATATATTATAAATAGCAGCTCCCAACTACATATATTTATATTCAGAACTGCTCCCACCAACATATTTAATCTATATAGTCCCTCTCTGCCCCCCACAATATTTATATCCAGATATATTACACTATGCAATAAATGTTTCCACAGCCAAGCAGTTGGTTTCTTATTACTGGAGCTGAAAATGGAAGAAAATGTTAATTGCTTGGAAACGATGAGTCCTGATTTGCTTTGATTTAGAGACAGTTATTGGATCAATACAGTTATTGTGATTGAAAGAAAAAAATTGGTTCTTTATCAAAAATACAAAAGAGAATAAACAATGTCACAGAATTCCCATCATCCAACACCTGGGACATTTAGTTCTGGATGCTAGGCAAGCAGGTTTTTTCTTTCTTTAGCACTGCCGCAGGAAGACCTCTTCACAAAACTACAAGAGGGAGCATGTGGTCTGCACCTCCAGGGGCTGCGGACTGCTGTAAGATCTCCAACATGATCTCAGTGCTCAGTAATGACTCATTACTGAGCAGTGGGAATGGAAGGAGTGATTACTGTGGTCTGCACCTGCCATAAGTGCAGACTACACACTCACCCATTGGACCAACAGGTCTGGACTACCATGGACTACCCTCCCTGCAAAAAGGTAAGTACGGTCAGCATATACTTTTTGGTTTGGACTAACCCAGTTTCATCAGTGTTAAGTTTCAGTCATGTTGAATTTCTTTGATCATTTTAGGAAAAACAATTTGGATGCTCCAAAATGCAAAACTACTAAAATGGCTAATCAACATCAGGCATTTTTGTAATGCCAATTGTGAGTTGTCATTAGTATTAAAAAAAATATCAAAGAATTATTAAGACATCCAGACCACTTGATCTCAATGATATGGTCCATGTGCGGTGGCCCTTCCAATGCCTCCATATGAAAAGTATTTAAGTATTTAATTATGTACACAGTACTGGAGACCGTATCTTCAGAAGGATATTGATACCATAGAGAGAGTTCAGAGAAGGGCTACTAAACTGGTTCATGGATTGCGGGATAAAACTTACCAGGAAAGGTTAAAGGATCTTAACATGTATAGATTGGAGGAAAGACGAGACAGGGGGGATATGATAGAAACATTTAAATATGTAAAGGGAATCAACACAGTAAAGGAGGAGACTATATTTAAAAGAAGAAAAACTACCACAACAAGAGGACATAGTCTTAAATTAGAGGGACAAAGGTTTAAAAATAATATCAGGAAGTATTACTTTACTGAGAGGGTAGTGGATGCATGGAATAGCCTTCCAGCTGAAGTGGTAGAGGTTAACACAGTAAAGGAGTTTAAGCATGCGTGGGATAGGCATAAGGCTATCCTAACTATAAGATAAGACTAGGGAGTAATGAAAGTATTTA
This sequence comes from Pelobates cultripes, assembly GCA_933207985.1. Taxonomy (NCBI): domain Eukaryota; kingdom Metazoa; phylum Chordata; class Amphibia; order Anura; family Pelobatidae; genus Pelobates; species Pelobates cultripes. The sequence goes on from OW240917.1 coordinate 262,899,648, forward strand.
GAAAATTGGGCAGACTAGATGGGCCGAATGGTTCTTATCTGCCGTCACATTCTATGTTTCTGTGCTCCTTCTTGTAATGCCACAAGCCCACAAGTGAGACCTAAGCATAGGCTAACCAAACAATTCTGTTCATCCTCTCCATCCTTCATTCATGACTGCTGTAAATTGATAGTTGACGGAGGTTGATAGTTTCTGTTATTTCATTGTCATTATAGAATCATTGGAATCCCCCCTTCTTTACTTACATTTTAACCCATGAATTAAAATCTCTGAAACTCTTCAAATATTCAGATTCAGGTAAAATTCTGATGCAGTCTGATTTATGATAATCTCCACATCGTATAGTTTATATAACATTTGAAAATGTTGTGCTGATGTCTGCTGACAATGACTTGCTCTGAATTAATTTGCACATTCAGGCACATACATAAATTGCTTCTAACAATTTGAATTCAAAGTTGGATATTTAATTTTACACTGCAGAGACACCTTTGGGGCCGGTAAACATTCCTCGGTGTATATTAGCTTTTTCAAATGCATCTCTGAACAGGCAGAAAATCACAGTTGATTCTGTGCTTTCGATGTTGATACAATATTACACCTGTAGAGGGCACCAAATCCTTTATCATTGCCCTGTGAATTGATGCTCTTGCACCTGCAATCAGTGATAAAGCGTACATGCCACTCATAAACATATCTGTTCTGTAAGTGGCTGTGGTATGGAAGCCTTAGGAGGAGTTCCAGTCTATCAATGAATATGAAAATTCATGTTTTTATCCCACTTGCATCTAAACCTCCTCACACTCCTCACTGAATGCTGCAGCATGACAGAGGAGAGAAACTAATCGAAACCTGAAGCTGAGATGAGAATGGGGAGAATTATAAAGGACTTCTTGGCAGAAGTGCTGGATATTATGTCTTTAAGGGACACCCCTATTCTTGTCAAGAAAAATGTCTCTACCAATGAAGTTTACGGATCAACCTAAACTTCCAACAAAAGCAGATTCCTTTGTATTGTTTTGTTTTTAAACAGTTTGAATTTCTTTTATTGAAATGGCAGATTTTTAAGACAACACTGTAGACGTGTCTTATTTAAGTGCAACAGTCCTGATCCTTTGCTGTCTCTGATTCGGGGCTACAGAAACCTGTTTCTGCAATGAATACATCAAGTTACATCTTCTCTGTACAGTCTGTCTTGCCCAATGGGACCTTGGACATCAATGAGAACCGTTCTCTGGTCAACCTCAGCTCGATTGGGTTCTGCGAACAGATCTTCATAAAGTCTGAGGTTTTTCTCACCCTGGGGATTATCAGTTTGTTGGAAAATATCCTTGTTATCCTTGCCATACTTAAGAACAAGAATCTCCATTCCCCCATGTACTTTTTCCTTTGCAGCCTCGCCGTGGCTGATATGCTGGTCAGTGTCTCCAATGCGTTGGAAACCATTGTAATAACATTTCAAAGTAAATATGTGTTCATCGGAGAGCAACTTCTACGTCAGTTGGACAATATCTTTGACTCTCTGATCTGTATTTCATTGGTAGCGTCTATATGCAACCTCTTGGTTATTGCCATAGACAGGTATATAACGATCTTCTATGCTCTCCGGTACCATAGCATCATGACGGTGAAGAAAGCCATAACCTTGATTGTAGTGATTTGGATATCTTGTATCATTTGTGGCATTGTTTTCATTGTCTACTCTGAGAGCACGACTGTCATTGTGTGTCTCATTACCATGTTTTTTACCATGCTCGTACTCATGGCTACCATGTATGTGCACATGTTCCTGTTTGCTCGTCTGCACGTGAAACGGATTGCCGCTCTTCCGGTGGATGGCGTGGTCCAGCACAGGACGTGTATGAAAGGCGCCATCACCATCACAATTTTACTTGGAGTGTTTGTTGTGTGTTGGGCACCTTTTTTTCTGCACCTCATTCTCATCATATCTTGCCCATCTAATTCCTTCTGTGTTTGCTACACTGCTTATTTCAACACTTATTTAATCCTCATTATGTGTAATTCAGTCATAGACCCTCTGATTTATGCTTTTCGCAGCTTGGAAATGCGCAAAACCTTCAAAGAAATCATATGTTGCTATGGTATGAATTTTGCCAAGTGTGGCTAATTGCTGCCATGGTTTGGCAAATGATGACCAAAGTTCATACCCATCAAAATGTTGATTTGCATTTTCACTGTTTTGAGGAGGGGATTAAAATTTATTCACTAAATACCTACTTGAGATTTGAGACCCGATGTGCGCACTGTTGGCTACGATAGCAGGGTCATGATGTTTCCTTTATTTTTTATAGCTATTCACTCATTATTAACTAATAAACCCAGAATTAATATACGTAGGGTAGCTATGTACTAGCTAAAGGTTTCTGATGCCAAATAAACCGAGCGTTAGTTATTAAAAAAATATGTATTTTTCAAGAAAGCAGATTCCCTATGATACTAGTTATTTTTTTATATTTTTTTTATAAAAGTTAAATAAAATCACAGTAAAAAACATTAATCACAGCTTTTGGCTCTGGTTTGCACTCATTCCTTCATCCAGATATATCAAAATGTAGACCCATAGTGGATGATTTGCCAGAATCAGGGCTGGTCAGATGTCCTGGGAGTTGTAGTTCTGTAGTTCTACATTTTGAATTCCTCTTTCTTTGCCAATACCTTTACAGAGCAGTAACAATACAGAATATATTTTCAAGGTTATATTATTATTATTATTATTATTATTATTATTATTATTAAGAATTTTGTGTATATATTTGCAAAAACACATGCAGGGTTAATTATTGCCATGTGGGTATTTTTGTGTACTGATAATTACATTCTTAGATCAGTGATCTGCTCTGGTAGGTTTAAATATTCTTATCACTGCATGTAGTTAAGATGAATTCAAGTGTTAAAATGTCCATCGCCCATCATGCTTTAGAGAGGGTTCCAGACACTGTACAATAAGGCAATGTAGTGTCTATTTACTAAACGGTGAGTTTAAGACTGAATTGCAAAATTGAGACAAAAATAACCAATTTAGACAAAAACCCTTAACTCCTACGAGTCAGAGTTTTTATTTTCATTCAGATATTTTGCATTCTGAATTTTTGATAGTCATTCACCAGACATCACTGTTCATTCAGTGAATACGCATCAGCAAATATATGTTATTGTGGTTTCTTATTCAGGGAGTGATTATTCTTATTTTTGTAAATAATATCCAAATATTTTTATTTGCAAGATGATATATTGTGATAAATGCATATACACACATCACACTGAGATTTAAAGGGTTAAACTTGAAATATAGCTGCAAGTGGGTTAAACCAGTATATTCACAGCCACACCAATACTTAAATGTATTAAAATTTATTGTAAAGTATTAAAATGAAATGGAAAAAACTAAATTGCAGCATCAACCATAGAGACTTCTCTGCACACCAGACAGCAAATGCACTGCTGTACGGATTTTAATATACTGTCTGCAGCATGTGGCTAGTAAATCCATATGTGAAGAATGCTGCATCAATTAAAAATTCATAAGGAAGCTGAAAAAATGATATTTACTATGTTCGACTACTAAAAGATAATCACCAATGCAAAGTGCCTATTTTATCTGGAGGGACTGATCTTTTGAAAATGAATGTAAGATCTTACATCAAGAGAGAGGAATTCTTACTGACGTATTTAGAGAGAGACATACAGTAGATTTATCGATGTATGGTTTGGAATGGCACGAAGATAAAGAGAGAACTTCTCGAGACATTTTTGCAGAGACAAGCTAACAAAAATGCCTGGCAATTTCCAGTGAATGTGATGATAGCAAATCTTGCCTTTTGTGCAATAATCTCTGACACCTTACAGTGCACAGCATTGTTTGGGAGACAGAAATCTGTAGAGGTGATATGTTTTTACTCTCGAAACACTGAGCAGAGCTGATACCAATTCATACTGTGAGCAAGGTGTCAATCTAATATTCTGGACTTGACTGTGAAATATCAAATCACAAAAATGTGTAACAGGATTCTCCAGAACAAAACCCAAAAATATTTCAAATATCTTGTATTTAAAGATAACGCTGTTTCTGGAAAACATGTTTCTTATTAACATCTACTATCGCTAATTGATAAAATATTAATGAAACTTATGACATTGATCTCTATGAACAGCAACTATGATTACGTCAGACTCCAATAAGGAAATAGCAACATCACAGAGTGCTGTCACAGCTAAACTATTCTGTATCCCTACTACTGAAAGTATTTCTTACTCTCTAAGTATGATTACTAGGATTCAAGGATTTTGACAAAATGGCGGCCATTTTAAACGTCTAGAAGTATTGCCGACTTTTCTTATTTCGAAATGAAACCATATACACATGAAACATTTAGTAAAAAGTAACTTTTTTTAAATGGACATGCCTCTACTTCAGAGAGTGTTATAATAGTCAGTGTTCGTTTAAAGAAAAAGAGATCATTAAGATGTATGTCGCAGTTACAGTGAATTTGCTGGAGATATAAGGCAACAACAATTTTGTTTATTCCGTCGATTAGGTAAAGCCGAGCAAATCTTCAGTAGACTTTTCATAAAATTTCGTTAAAATTGTCCAAAATTGTATTTATTTTTTTGACCTCCAAAAGGTTGTCCCAGCATTACTTTCCTTGTGGATTCCATGACTTCTCTCCGATACCACCTGTTTTCTCCAAAGTGTTAAAAAAAATTCTCAATATGATTCAATCAGATTTGTAACAGATTGGGAGGATGTGCGAAAGGGCCTAACCAGCGTTAGTTGTGAAACAATGAACAGAGTCGTTTACCTTTATTTTTGGAATGTACAAAAGGAAGTGATGTCAACTGTGCTAAAATATGCTTTACGTTTGTGCGTTAGACAATTAGTTTTCATATCCCTGTAAATTCTGACCTGTCAGCTCTATGTTTTTCTATGTTGTATTTTACTAGAGTCTTCATATCTTTATTTATTTAGAGTTAATTTCACATAGTAGTATAAGCCATCATGTCTCAGTAAGGATGTTCTTCTACTTGTGCCAAAAGCAGTGTTTAGACCCAGAGTTGGCCTTTGGCAATGGTTTGGTACAAACAATACATTTATATAATGCATAGTGTATATGTGACAGAATCAGTGAGTCAGTTGCAGTAGCAATCTGTCCTAAAATATTCATATAGCATTGTGATATATTTATTTATTTATAAAATATTTTACCAGGATGGATACATTGACATTTCTCTTGTTTTCAAGTATGTCCTGTGTCCACAAACATTGCATTGCTACAATAGGATACAATATTACAAAAATACAATATACAAACTGTATATAGAGTCAGAGATTATTGTATATACACACATATAAATTTAATACATAACAGGTACTAAATATATTTAATGATGACGGGTGCATTCTGTGCTGAGGTATATTGCCATACGATTTTAAATTGAATGAAGATTTGACTGTGTCCCTGAGGTTATTCCATAATTGCGGTGCTCTGTAGGAAAAGGAGGATCGAGACACTTTATTTTTGTATTGCGGTATGATAAATATCGTGCTAGTACTGGATAGGAGGTTATAGGAGGTGGGAACAGCCGGGGAGAGCATTCTGCTCAGGTAAGGTGGGAGCTTCCCAGAAAAGCTCTTAAACACAAGGCTGGAAAGATAAAGAGTGCGTCGGGATTCCAGCGACAGACAGTTTAGCTCTTTTAACATGTCAAAGTGGTGGGTAAAGTAATTACATTCTAGTACAAAGCAGTAGAACGAATTATATAGCGTATTAAGTTTATTAAGGTGGGTTTATATATGAGTACAGCAGCTATAAATTAACTAAACTGCAACAGTCAGCATCGATCGTGTATAAAAAGAATGATAAAGTATGGAAACCACAGTGATCATGTAACAATATGAGTAAATAATTGAAATGGCATCACAGTTCTACAACGATATCCGAATAATATAGTGAGTAATTTGTTTCATATTATAAATGTTGTTAAATATCTTAAGGATAAACTGTACTGTCATTCAATGACTGTAATACGGCGGTAGCTCTGCCCTCTGTCAAGCAGTGTCAGGCATAGGAAAATTACTGAGACAAAGTATTCCTTTCTTTGTCTCTGTATATCTCTTGACTGTGTTGGTGTGACGTTCAGTGACGTTCCAACACAGTTAATATGAGTATCTCATAAATATTCTATCTGTAATAAACATTATATGAATATTCTATCTATAATTTGCAAAGACCTCCGACAGTGACATTACTGCTGGGGCTCGGGTGGTCGGGGGGCAGGGAAAGGTGAGTTCTAGTTACCTGAGCCTGACCCTTGCAGGTGCGGCCATCCTCCTCTGGTGGGACCTTTTCAGCTCCTGGCAATTTAACAGCCAGGAGCCAAAGCATGTGCAAGAGTACAGCAGAGACGTCTATGGAGTATTCTGCAACATATATCTTTTGATGGGTTCTCAGAATATCTTTAACTGGGTTGGCAATTCAAACACAGCCAATATGAGTATTTGACAAGGATTCTATATTCATGAAATACCCATTTTGCATGGGGAAGGTAAGGGGAGGGGGGGCTAACAATATCACTTTAAAACCTAGACATTATACAGGGAGTTTTTATTATTAAAATGATGTTTATTTTCTATAAACTATCACTACATTATGTAAAAATTGTTGAAGAATGGCTGAAGTTTAAAAGTGATTTTATTCTGTAGATATTGCTAGTTGATCACTGTGCATTGATTTCCTTAGAAAGTGATTGTTTATCAATTCTATAACTGTAAATAGAAACCTGTTTTGTCACACTATACATTTACCATGGCTAACTTGATAACTCAGATGTTTCTGTATGACATTTCCCAAAATGCTCCACCTCTCTTAAAACTGGATGAGTGGGATGAAAAATAGAGCTTACCAATATTTAGAATAGCTTCTCTGTCATGGTGTTTTATTGTGTAATGCTTTTATATTCAAGTTTATTTCTTTGTTTCATTGCCATGGTAACTTCATTTCCGATTCACAATGTATCAGTCATTACCACTATCTGCAATGCTGAACAGACTGGTCCAAAACTTCCCCTGTATCGAAAAGTTGATCATCTTCTGTTTCTTTTGCAATTAAAGGAACGTATTTTTCATAACCGTGAGACAGCTTTACAGCTTATGCATTTTTGATGCTCAATGTATTCTTGTGAGATATGTAGCTACAAGTTCAGCACTTATTGCTTGTTTCTCGTTAGTTCCTTATGTTACCTCTATTGGTGTCAATGTTCAGAAGAAACTGATTTTAAATAGAATGGTTTATGGATATTGAACTATTCTGGAGAAGAGTTTTAAAAGGGGAGCAATCAGCAGGAACATTCTATGGGTTTCCAAGACAATTGTCCTACTTTTAGAACTTGGCTGTGGAATTGGTCTTTATGTATAAATCACTTAAGTCCTCATAAAATTACATTTTGGGTTTTTTGTTTTCATATCACTAAAAATGTCAAGCTGTTATGTCTTTTTAAAATGCAGGCAATTCGGAGTGGCCTTTACTTCCATTTGGAAAAAAACAAAAAAATATGTATAACAATTTATGTAACTTTTGGTTTTACCTGCCTTTAAATATACCTGTGTATACATGATTTTAAGAAGCTGTACTTTTGTCAACTTATTTTCTATTTATTTTATTAAACTGAGTAAAAATTGTCTTGTTCCATGACTCTAGAAATAGAATGTTCTCATACACTTATACACTCTCACTGACATTCACATAATGTCACTTACACACTCTCACTGACATACACATTGTGGCATTTACACACTCTCACTGACATACACATTGTGACACTTACACACTCTCACTGACATACACATTGTGGCACTTACACACTCTCACTGACATACACATTATGTCAATTACACATTCTCACTGGCACACACATAATGTCACTTACACACTCTCACTGACATACACATAATGTCACTTACACACTCTCACTGACATACACATAATGTCACTTACACACTCTCACTGACATACACATGATGTCACTTACACACTCTCACTGGCACACACATAATGTCACTTACACACTCTCACTGACATACACATGATGTCACTTACACACTCTAACTGGCATACACATAATGTCACTTACACACTTTCACTGACACATATACACATAATGTCACTTACACATTTTCACTGACACACACACAATGTCACTTACACACTCTCACTGACACACACATAATGTCACTTACACACTCTCACTGACATACACATGATGTCACTTACACACTCTCACTGGCACACACATAATGTCACTTACACACTCTCACTGACTCACATTCACATAATGCCACTTACACACTCTCACTGACATACACATTGTGGCACTTACACACTCTCACTGACATTCACATAATGTCACTTACACACTCTCACTGACATACACATTGTGACACTTACACACTCTCACTGACATACACATTGTGGCACTTACACACTCTCACTGACATACACATTATGTCAATTACACATTCTCACTGGCACACACATAATGTCACTTACACACTCTCACTGACATACACATAATGTCACTTACACACTCTCACTGACATACACATGATGTCACGTACACACTCTCACTGGCATACACATGATGTCACTTACACACTCTAACTGGCATACACATAATGTAATTTACACACTTTCACTGACACATATACACATAATGTCACTTACACATTTTCACTGACATACACATGATGTCACGTACACACTCTCACTGGCACACACATAATGTCACTTACACACTCTCACTGACATACACATGATGTCACTTACACACTCTCACTGGCACACACATAATGTCACTTACACACTCTCACTGACTCACATTCACATAATGTCACTTACACACTCTTACTGACAAACACACAATGGCACTTACACACTCTCACTGACTCACATTCACATAATGTCACTTACACACTCTTACTGACATACACACAGTGGCACTTACACACTCTCACTGACTCACATACACATAATGGCACTTACACACTCTCACTGACTCACATACACATAATGGCACTTACACACTCTCACTGACATACATACACACAGTCTTACTGAAATATACATATTTATATGAGTTTACATAGTTACAGTTTGTTTAAAAATACACACACACCACTGTGCAGACATATAGAAAATAACCAGTCCCCCTTAGCCTCCATGTGGCCCTATCTGAGTGCTGTTACAAGAGGAGATGAGGACCAGCCTTGTTTCTTCACAGGAGTCTTTGTGTTTGAGTGATAATTGAATTCATTTTTTTTTTTTACATGCAAATAATACAGGAACCCCACAAAAAATGTTTCCTCGAATAGCTCTGATCTGAGCACCCAACATATCCAAAAAGCGCTCAGATCGGTTTGTTAGAATGAAATCACCATTCGAGTAAACTTTTGTCTAACCAGCCACGACTTTGTAACCGCGGCTGGTTCCCTTATTTACCACTATAATGTCTTAAAGCATAGAACTTAGTAGGGCTAACCATACAGATATCTTAGCCATAATTTTATATAGTTAGTAAGAGATCCTCTATTTAACATATATAAATAATTGAGAATACAATATAAAATAAGGATTGTCTTGGAAGCAATAAAGTTTTGTCTTTTAGATATTTATTATATAAAAATATAAGTATAGACATATAAAATCCATTATAGCAGAGTTTATAAGATTAAATTAAATGCTTGCAAATATCATTAATAGGTTAACATACCCTTCTGAACATGTCATCATGTCAGCCTCTCTGTCATTTTAAGATGGAGCAGCGTCTGTCTCCAAGTCTCTCCTCTGTGTCTTAACATTTAAAAGGCATAGGGAGTGTGTGTAGGAGCAATTAGAGGAGGAGTTAAAGGGAGTAGGTATAGGAGCAATTAGAGGAGGAGTTATAGGGAGTGGGTATAGGAGCAGTTGGTGGAGGAGTTATAGAGAGGGGTGTAAGAGCAGTCAGAGGAGGAGTTTTAGTGAGTTGGTATAGGAGCAGTTAGAGGAGGAGTTATAGGGAGGGGGTGTAAGAGCAGTCAGAGGAGGAGTTTTAATGAGTTGGTATAGGAGCAGTTGGTGGAGGAGTTATAGGGAGTGGGTATAGGAGCAGTTAGAGGAGGAGTTTTAGTGAGTGGGTATAGGAGCAGTTGGTGGAGTTACAGAGAGTGGGTGTAAGAGCAGTTAGAGGAGGATTTATAGGAAGTGGGCATAGGTGCAGTTGGTGGAGGAGTTATAGGGAGTGGGTATAGGAGCAGTTAGAGGAGGAGTTTTAGTGAGTGGGTATAGGAGCAGTTGGTGGAGGAGTTATAGGGAGTGGGTATAGGAGCAGTTAGAGGAGGAGTTATAGGGAGTAGGTATAGGAGCAGTTGGTGGAGGAGTTATAGAGAGTGGGTGTGAGAGCAGTCAGAGTAGGAGTTTTAGTGAGTGGGTATAGGAGCAGTTGGTGGAGGAGTTATAGAGAGGGGGTGTAAGAGCAGTCAGAGGAGGAGTTTTAGTGAGTTGGTATAGGAGCAGTTGGTGGAGGAGTTATAGGGAGTGGGTATAGTAGAAGTTAGAGGAGGAGCTATAGAGAGTGGGTATAGGAGCAGTTGGTAGAGGAGTTATAGGGAGTGGGTATAGTAGAAGTTAGAGGAGGAGCTATAAAGAGTGGGTATAGGAGCAGTTGGTGGAGGAGTTATAGAAAGTGGGTATAGGAGCAGTTAGAGGAGGAGTTATACTGAGTGGGTATAGGAGCAGTTAGAGGAGGAGTTATAGGGAGTGGGTATAGGAGCAGTTTGTAACGGATCACCTGGCACCCCGACTGGGTACCTCCATTGAAGGATGCTCCTAGCGCTTCCTGAGGACTCCAAGCACTGCAGCAGACACCACAACCACCGAACCGTAGAAGCATTTGAATGCTCTCAAGCATATGAATGATGTAAGCAGCTGAACAGGAAAAGCATACAATCAGCTTACACTCCTGGCAATCAGCATACAATCCAATTCCACCAATAACGAGACGACACTTCGTTTTGAGGTCAAGCAGAACTGACTGTACTGGCACATACAGCCTCTTTTATTCACAATCCACAAACATAGTACTGCGCACAGGGTTTTGAAATACAACCAATCAATCCGTACAATACACTCAGACATTCCCACACAAAATCCTCCCCTCTGCCTGTGATATGATTACTGAACACAATGGTTAATCTAATTATCACAGGCAGAGAAATACAGTATCATAAAACATATCACAGGGATCCCAAAACATGCAATAACCCAATAAAGTATATCCTCGGAACCGGGGGATCTGGGTGAACCACATATCCAAAATTTACCCAGATCCGTTCAGTAGTTTGGAAGATGCAGTTTAATGCAGATTCCGCAGAACATATACAGGCTATATGAAAAATAATTACTGCATCATGTGTCCCCTGTTGTATAGTTTAAAACTACTGAACAATGTCTTCGTGCACCAAATACTGACGAGATGGCACCGTGTAGAAAAGTCCAAACAGTTTCTGTGAGTTAAAATGGCCGCCATCCATTGTTCTCACCATGTGCTTCATCCATTGTTCTCACCATGTGCCTTTGATACATGAAATGGTGGCCACCCAGCAGGGACGGACTGACAGTGGCCTGGGCCCCCGGGCAAAATTAGCACCTGGGCCCCCAGCAGACCGATATATATGCTGGTATAGGTGTACCGTATATGTGATTGTATATACATGTAAAGTGAATGCATGTTTCTGTGTGTATATTTACTGTGAGCGCTAGTGTAAGAGAATATATGTATGTCTTTGTGTGTAGTGTCAGGATATGTGGATTATTAGTATATTTGAATACATGTTTTTGGTTTTGTGAATAGGTTAGTATTTTTTTGTGTGTGTTTGTGTAGCATGGCAGTATGTATAAGGGGGTATTTATGAAACCAAGTGTTAAATGTTACGAGCCACCTTAAAGGGACTCTCCAATGCCAGGAAACCAATCCGTTTTCCTGGCACTGCAGGTCCCCTCTCCCTCCCACCTTCCCTCCCCGGTTGCTGAAGGGGTGAAAACCCCTTCAGTGACTTACCAGAGGCAGCGACATATCCCACGTCGCTGCTTCTTCCTCCGCTCATGCTCCTCCCCTTCATCACGTCAGCCGTCGGGGGAGACCTAATACGCATGCGCGGCAATGCCGCGCAGGCGCATTAGACCTCTGCATAGGAAAGCATTGAAAATGCTTTTCACTGCTTTCCTATGGGAATTTTAGCGACGCTGGAGGTCCTCACACAGCGTGAGGACGTCCAGCGACACTATAGCACAGAAAACCTGTGCTATAGACCAGGAAGTGCCCTCTAGTAGACAGCCACTAGAGGAGGAGTTAACCCTGCAAGGTAATTATTGCAGTTTATAAAAACTGCAATAACTACACTTGCAGGGTTAAGGGTAGTGGGAGTTGGCACCCAGACCACTCCAATGGGCAGAAGTGGTCTGGGTGCCTGGAGTGTCCCTTTAAAGGAACACTATAGTGTCAGGAATACAAATGTGTATTCCCTCCTTAAAAATGCAATTTACACACCTGTTTCCCAGCACCGACCAAACTCCTTGGCAGAGTTCATCAATTTAGATGATCTCAGCTAACCCAATGCTCTACCATAGGAAAGCGCTAGAAGGCTATTGTGCACGCGCAGCAAAACGCTGTGCTGTGCCAATCACCATCATAGAGATGCATTGAATCAGTGCTTCTCTATGACAAGCGTTCAGCGTCGACATGCAGAGCATGGAGATGCTGAATGTCAGTGCTGCACATTTTGCAACACTGACACAGGAAGCGTCTAGGTGTTCCTAGGAAGCAATGTAAACACTGTATTTTCTCTGAAAAGGCAGTCTTTACAGTAAAAACCCTGCAGTAGTATACTATACTCACCAGAACAACTACATTAAGCAATATAATAAACATTAAGCTGTTACTATACATTAAGCTGTATAATATAAATTAAGCTGTAGTTGTAACTATAGTGTCCCTTTATGTTTGTGCGTGCAAAGGGGTAGGGACTGCAGAGGGTGCCGAAAGGAAGGGGCTGTAAAGGGTGCAAGTGGAAGGGGCTGCAGGGGAGGGACTGTAGAGGGTACGGGGGAATAGGGTGGATTAGAGGCTGTAGTAGGTGCAGAGGAGTGACAAACTGTAGTGGGTGCAAAGGGTAATAGGAGCTGCAGTGGGAGCAGTTGGGTAGCCCACTAGCCACTACCAAAAGCGAAACCCTACCATTGCGCACTGTGCAGGGGGTAGGAGCTGCAGTGGGAGCAGCAGGTAAAAGCTGCAGTGGGAGCAGAGGGGTACGGGATGCAGTGGGAGCAGGAAGATACGGGATACAGAGGGAGCAGGGAGGTAGGGGATGCAGAGGGAGCAGGGAGGTAGGGCTGCAGAGGGAGCAGGGAGGTAGGAGCTGTAGGGGGTATGGGCTGCAGTGGGAGAAGCGGGTAGGGGCTGCAGGTGGTAGGGGCTGCAGAGGGAGCAGGGGTAGGTGCTGCAGAGGGAGCAGGGAGGTAGGGGGTGTGGGCTGCAGTGGGTAGGAACTGCATGGGGTATGGGCTTGTGAATTGGGGGGGTTGGGGGCTGCAGAGGGAGCAGGGGGGATGGGGCTGCAGTGGGAGCAGGGGGGTTGGGGCTGCAGTGGGAGCAAATTAGCCATCGGTGGGATGGAGAACGGGCCGGCCATCCGGCCCAAGGAGACCTCCTTATCTAATTTTCCCGTACCACCTGAGGAAATACCCGCATGGACTGGAGGTTCCGTACGGAGAGCAGCAGAGGGCGCTTGGAGAAGGGGCTCCGAAAACCACTGCTCAAACCCATCCACCAGGATCCGCGCCGCAACCCGATTCCTATAAAGGTCTAGCCACGGGCACATCGCGTTTACGACCAGCGTCATCGCCCTTAGTCCCTGTGACAGATCCATCTGTATAGACTGATATTGCTGGTTCGTCTGTTTTGCCTCTTTTTGTGGAATTACCTGTTAGTCTGTTTCAAAATATACCGAACAAAACTACCGAACGGACGGCCACCCAGGAGAGAAGTGTGCTGCTGGTTAACCTCTTGGCCCCAATTAGAATGTTGTGGTTAACCGCAGACACCTCTTAATTATAACCGAATTCAGGGTGGTCGTCGTTCGTATGTCGACACTAGGCGGCGGCCATTTTAAACCATGCGAAAGACCAGCGGTGTTCGACGCAGATTCTATGGAACTAAAAATTGACACTTTTTCTACCGAACACCGCTGAAACCACAGACCACCCTTCTCAGTTGACAAGACATGTGAACACCGGCCATTCGGAATGGAGTTTGCATTATTGCGAAAGGGGAAGCTCAAGTAAACAGTCATAACAGTCCCCATGTCCCCTTTCTCGCCCGTTTTGCCCCGCATGAAACAACAGGAGACAGGATGGGCCCCACCGCAGCCGAAGCATTCGTGCTTAAACCGGCACGAGGACCCCCAATTACAGTGACTGTCATTAAATTTCCAACAATAGCCAGACCTCTGACTGGAGGCCGACGGGGAGGAGGACATGCCCCCCACCGCCCCCCCAAGAAAGGACGAAAACGCACCCTGCTGGGGGCTGGACGAGTCACGATGGAAAGCCAGAGGTCAATATCCATCTGATCCCACGACAGCGAGGGACGCACTGCCAGATGCTGTCGAACTTGCTCGTTGTACCTCCACCAACCCAGCCCCCCATAGGTGCGACAAGCGTTCCAGATCTGGGTTACTTCTGGGTTACTTCTGTTATGGTACCCTCAGCATGAAATGCACAAACCGCCGTTTAGTGAATGCTCCCCGTTCGCAATATCCCAGGCTGCATGTGTATCCAGTATAATCAACAAACCGCAAGCAAGGGAACGCTGTAAACTCACGAACGGGGTCCGTATGGGCACTTCACTTCACAAGCTCCAAACTCACAAATCGCCAATAGCAGCTGAACGCAGGTATCTCCCAAGCGGCTAATAATCCCATCCAGTAGTCTCTAGTCGTCGGTAATAAATCCCCCCAATAACGAGACCAAGCTCCGCATTGAGGGTAAAACAAGAACTGGCTTTACTGTGGGCTACCTGCCCATATTTATGCAGGTCTCCCACTTGGTGGACACTCCCCTAGGGGACCAAATGGGAGACTGTGACAACAGATAGACATATGGCAGTTCAGGACCCACAGACACAAAATATTCCCAGCATGCAATAGTAATTCCTCCCCTCTGCCCTGGAGATAATTGAGAAGTAATTCAATTATCTCCAGGACAGAGGCAAATCACCATTTTACATTCAACACATAAAAACACATAAAAATATATAACTTTACATTTGTCGAATGCTACCCATTCGTATCACATATCCCCAGATAGCCTGGATCTGAGTGCATATTATTGGCGAATAGCGCTCAGATCCCATACGCATAGTTCAATCGCCATGGAGTCAAAGTCTATTACAGTTCTTCGGTATGCGATTGACTCCATGGGAAGGCTATCTGGGGTAAGTCCATTCGTGCCTTTAAACCTCCCGAACGGCCGGTGTTCGCACACTTCTGTCGATTGAGAAGGGAGGTCGACGGCTTCAGCGGTGTTCGGTTGAAAAAGTGTCCGTTTTCAGTTCCATGAAATAAATGTCGAACACCGCTGGTCTTTTGCATGGTTTAAAATGGCCGCCGCCTCGTGGTCGACATACGAACGACGACCACCCTGTATTCGGTTTTAATTGAGAAGTGTCTGTGGTTAACCGCAACGTTCTAATTGGGATCAATAGGTTAACCAGCAGCACACTTCTCTTCTGGGTGGCCGTCCGTTCGGCAGTTCCGTTCAGCAGAAAAGTCCATTCACTTAAACAAAGGCATACGAACAGGTAAATTCATGAAAACGGCAAAACAGACGAATCCAGCAATCTTAGTCTATACAGATGGATCTGTCACACGGCTCCCCCCTTGTGGAACACTCCAGCAGACCCGGCTTGACCCTGTGGCGGGTCAACTTGGGGATGACCGGACTAGGAGGTAATAGGGACGTCTGTTTGCCGGGACAATCCATCTGCATTCCCATTCTGCTTACCGGGTAGGTAGCTGATGGTGAAGTTGAAAGGTTGCAGCGCCAAACTCCACCTCAGCAGCCTACCTTTGTCTCCTGAGACCCGGTTAAGCCAGACAAGGGGATTGTGGTCCGTGATAAGGGAAAACTCCTGCTCGTACAAATAAGGGCTCAATTTCTTCAGTGCCCAGACCAGGGCTAAACACTCCTTCTCCACTGCCACATACAGGGCCGGACTGGGAAGAAAATTCGGCCCGGGCATTTTTTAATTACAGTGGCCCACTAAAAAGGGGGCGGGGCCAGATAGGGTGTGTTTTGTCATCACCAATGACAAGCACGCCCCATCACAAAGTGAGCATGTTGGTTCAATGCTCTTTCAGGGTAGACCATGCGCAGAGCTCTGCTGAAGAGCTCTGGCATGAAAAAAATACCCTGTATTTGTTCTGCACAGCGCAAGCAAATTTAATAACATGCTTGCACTGTGTTTGCTTGAAATTTGTCTCTGGTGTCTCCATAGTTGGGATACCAGGAGACAAAAATGCCAGAAAAGCATATTGCGCAGTGTGTGTGAGGGTGCTCTGTGTGTGTGTGTGTGTGTGTGTGTGTAAGGGGTGTAGTGTGTGTGAGAGAGGGGTGCAGTGTGAGTGATGGGTGCTGCGTTTGTGTGAGGGTGCTATGTGGGTAAGGGTGCTGTGTGTGTGATGGGTGCAGTGTGTGTGTGTGCTGTGTGTGAGTGGGTGCTGTATTTGCATGAGGGTGCTATGTGCATGTGAGGAAGCTGTGTGTGAGGGTGCAGTGTATGCAGTGGCGGATCCAGAGCCTGATCTCGGGAGGGGCACTTGTAGATTATTTAAAGAAATAATCCAGACACAATAACCACTACAGCTCAGTGTAGTGGTTGTGGTGTCAATAGTGCCGGGACCCCCTCGCAGAGTAAGTAGTCAAACCGTTTAAGAACAGTTTGACAACTTACCTGAGGTCTGCTGGGAAATGGGGCAGTAGTAGGGCATAGGAGCAGTGGTGTGTGTGAGTGGTGCAGTGTGTGTGTGTGAGGGGGACAGTGTGTGCGCAGTGTGTGTGTGAGGGCGGCAGAGTATGTGTGGGACAGTATGTGTGTGTAACAGTTGAAGTGTGTGTGTGAGTATTGCAGTGTATGTGTGTGTATGGGGCGGCAGTGTATGGGGGCAGTGTGTGTGTATCGGGTAGTGTATGTGTGTA
>OW240917.1:262924054-262944716 GCA_933207985.1 Pelobates cultripes
ACCCGTGCCGCCGAGACCGGCCCACCTGTTGCTGAGACCCAGGTAAGACTCTCTACCCTGACTTGCACCTTAGATCAGGCCCCCTTAGGCTGGAATACCCCAGAGATGTACGGGAGGGAAACCGGGAGGACCCTGGAGAAGTATAGGGCTAGGGCAGATGCTGGGGAAGAGGGAGTAGGCGGGGAGCGTTACGAGTGGGTGGGGGCTGTACAGGATCCCTAAACCGTCCCAGAAACCCCTCTGCAGAATCGGCAGCTGGTGGTGCCTGCGAAATACCGGCAGGAGATTCTGCGGATTGGGCATGATGTGCCATTAGCTGGACATCTAGGCTCCCGCCACACAGCTCATAGGATCACTCAAAATTTATTTTGGCCTAATTTCAACCGAGATGTGCGGGAATACTGCAGGACTTGTGACACATGTCAACGGGTAGGTAAACGGGGGGATCACCCAAAAGCTAGGCTTATATCAATGCCTATCATTGGGGAACCCTTTTCCCGCATAGCCGTTGACATTGTGGGTCCACTGGCCAGGGCTAGTCCATCCGGGAAGAGGTTTATTCTCACAGTGGTGGACTATGCCACACGTTATCCAGAGGCAGTAGCGCTGTCTAATATAGAGGCAGAGACAGTAGCTGATGCCCTGGTTAAGATTTTTACTAGGGTTGGGTTCCCTCAGGAGATTCTCTCCGACCAGGGAACTCAGTTTACCGCTGTGCTCACCCAGCAGCTGTGGAAGGTGTGCGGTATTAAACCGCTGCTTAGCTCACCTTATCACCCACAGACTAACGGACTCTGTGAGCGATTTAATGGCACCCTCAAGCAGATGTTGAGGACCTTTGCTGACACTTGCAGAGACTGGGAGCGATTCCTGCCTCATCTGTTATTTGCATACAGAGAGGTGCCCCAGGAATCTACTGGGTTCTCTCCCTTTGAGCTACTCTATGGGAGAAGGGACCGCGGACCCCTGGATCTCATTAGAGGACACTGGGAGGGAGAGGCAGAGCAGGAAGGAACCCCCATCGTGCCATACGTTCTGGAACTCCGGGACTGCATGAAGAAACTGTCCCTAATGGTAAGGGAGAATCTCCAGGTGGCCCAGGGGAGACAGAAGAGGTGGTACGATCGTGGAGCCCGACAGCGGGTGTTCGAGGTGGGGCAAAAGGTTTTAGTGCTCAAGCCAGTGAAGACGAACAAGATGCAAGCATCTTGGCAGGGCCCGTATAAGGTGTTAGCTCAGGTGTGTGATACTACCTACTGTAACGGCACCCCCAGACATAAAAGGGTTAAACTGCCATTTAGTAGACCTTCCCCTTCCAGAGACTCAGGCAGCTACTGTAGACACCAATCCACCGAACCGGAGAAGCATATGAATTCTCTCAAGCATATGAATGCTGTAAACAGCGGAATAGGAAAAACCATATGAATAGGTTTACACTCCTAGCAGTCGAACTGGAACAGCATACAATAAATCCCCCCAAGAACATGACAAGGCTCCGTTTTGAGGATCAAGCAGGAACAGACAGAGCTGTGGGTTTATTGCTCTTATATACACATTAGTACCACCCACAGGGTTTTGGAAAACAACCAATAAACACGTACAATACAGTCAGACACTCCCACACAAAATCCTCCCCTACAGAAATACAGTTTTTCCACATTATTCATAACTTGAAAAGTATGCATCACATTCACATTTTCTGAATCAGCATACTCCAAATACAAACATGTGTCAAATTAATCCAAATTGGTCCATTGGTTCAAAAGATAGATCAAAGTCCTTTGTGACCAAATGAAGTATGGCTTTTCTGCCCAAAACCAGTTCCACAGAGTCTTCTATCCTGGAGATAATTGGGAAGTAATCCAATTATCTCCAAGGACAGAGGCAAAACTCCATTAAGCACATGGCAGCAAAAGACAATAAAATACATAAAATACACAAGGATACATTTATTACATAAAATACAGACATGCAACATATCCCCAGATAGCTTAGGTCTGAGCGCACATTATTACTGAATGGCGCTCAGACCATACACATACAGTTCAATCGCCATAGAGCCAAAGTCTTTTATTACACGAATAGGCTCCATGGCATAGCTATCTGTGTTAAATGAGTTCATTCAGTAAATCCGAGAATCTACCGAACGCCAGGGAAGAAATACAGGAATAGACCTTTCTGCATAGGAAAAAAAGTATTTAAATGCCGGTCCATAGTCAAAAGGCAGCAGGCAGGCAACCAGGCTCCTCCAATGCACAGTGGCGAGATTGGTCACGTCACATCAGCTGTGCAGATGAAAGGATTCAGCGATCCTTTCATGTGAACATGCTGAAGGAGTATCAGGAGAGACCGGAGGATGTTGCGGCAGTATGTGCCCCAGCTGCCGACAACCCGAGAATTTACCCTTGCCCATCTTATTAGAGAAGGATCCCCAGACTGACCTCACTAGTCTTGTACAGCTAGGGGACCGGTTAAGCCCCACGGAGAAGGTACAGGCAAGACAGCTACTGTGGGAGAAGCAGGCGACGTTCTCCCAAGAACCCGGCTACACTACCCTAGCTGTACACAAGGTCGAGACACCCGACAGCATCCCCTACGACAGCCCCCCTATCATATTCCTGAAGCAGTCCGGGAAGGAATGCGGAAGGAGATACAGGAGATGGCCAGGCTGGGCGTCATCGAGCACTCAGACAGTGTCAGGATTACTGTTTGATCCAGCACGTAGAACTGTACAGCACGGATGACAAATAAGTAATGTATTACCAGTCCTTAGAATGGCCGGATTTAACGTACAAAGAATAGTCAAAAATACTAGCTGAGGTCAGGGAACACAGAAAGGGACACAGCGATGAGGAAAGCCAGGAGTCAGGATACCAGAATATAGAGAAGGCAATAAACAAAGCCAAAGTCAAAAAACCAGGTAGAAAACTATAAACAGGAACGCGCTCTAGGACAACCACAAGGGAAACCACGACAGGGCACTGAGCAGGCTGAGAACTGGGCCTAAATACCCCTCCTTTAGTTCTGATATGCTGTAACCGGCCTTTGACCCCAAAGTCAGTTACCAGGTTTCATTTGCATAATTGCTGCTCAGCATTAACCCTTCTATGGATTATGTTTCTGCTCGGCACAACTTTTCCTGTGTGGACAGTAAATGTCATTAACTACTTTTCTAAAAGCGGATGAATACATGACACCAGGTTTCATTTGCACAATTACTGCTCAGCATTAAACCTTCTGTGGATTAGGTTGCTGCTCGGCACAACTTTTCCTGTGTGGACAGTAAATGTCATTAACCACATTTCTATAAGCGGATGAATACGTGACAGACAGCCCTTGGGCCTCGCCTGTAGTCCTGGTGCCTAAGAAAGATGGGACCACCCGGTTCTGTGTGGACTACAGGCGGCTCAACGAGCGGACCACCACTGACGCCTACCCGATGCCCCGGGTAGATGAGTTATTAGACCGCATCGCCAGGGGGCGCTATCTGACCACCATCGACCTGTGTAAGGGTTATTGGCAGATTCCCCTGGCCGAGGACGCTATCCCTAAGTCAGCATTTGTCACCCCATTTGGTCTGTACCAGTTTAAGGTCATGCCATTTGGGATGAAAAATGCTCCGGCTACCTTCCAGCGCATGGTGGATAGGCTCCTCGATGGCTTCCAGGAATTTGCGTGTGCATACCTGGATGACATTGCGATCTACAGTGAGTCCTGGGAAGAACACTTGGTACACGTAGGGGTGGTTCTGGACAAGATTCGGGCCGCTGGACTGACCTTGAAGCCAGACAAGTGCCATCTAGGCATGGCAGAAGTGCAGTACTTGGGTCACAGGGTAGGATGTGGGAGCCAAAGACCAGAGCCAGCCAAGGTAGAAGCTGTAGCTAACTGGCCCACACCTATCACCAAGACCCAAGTGCTGGCCTTCCTGGGAACAGTAGGGTATTACCGGCGCTTTGTCCCCGACTACAGCACTGTTGCTAAACCCCTGACGGACTTGACCAAGAAGAATTTACCTAAGCAGGCAGTGGCGTCGCTAGGGGGGGGCCAGAGGGGGCCATGGCCCCCCTACATCATGCTGTGCCCCCCCTTGGGCCCCCCCAAATGCCAGCAACTTGCTGGCCATGGGATTCCCTCGGACTGTAACAACCTGTTACAGCCCGAGGGAGGGAATGCAGTGCTGAGCTGCTGGGGGCTGTCTGTGGCCGGAGGGAGCACTGATTGGCTCCCCGGCACAGGCCCCGCCCCCAAATGAAGCTCCGCCTCCTGCCGATAAGCCCCGCCCCCGCCGTAAAGCAGCAGCCCATGCTGCTTCAGAAAATGGCTGCCTGACCCCCAGCAACAGCCTCCAGTGACAGGTAGGCTGGGGGGGGGGTGCCACACACACACACACACACTGCCCCCATACTGCCCCATACACACACTGCCCCCCATACTGCCCCATACACACACACACTGCCCCCCATACTGCCCCATACACACACATTGCCCCTTTGCCCATACACACACACATTGCTATACTGCCCATACACACACTGCCCCATACTGCCCTTCGCACATTTACCCCCCATACTGCCCCATACACACACTGCCCCCATACCTTGCCCCATACACACACATTTGCTATACACATTGCCCCATACACACACTGCCCCCCCATACACTGCCCCATACTGCCCATACACACACACCCCAGCCCCATACACACTGCCCCCATACACACACTGCCCCATGCACACACACCTTTCCCTTACTGCTTTATACACACACTGCCCCCATGCCTCCCCATACACACATTTGCCCCAATGCTGCTCCTTAGACACACACTGCCCCATACACACTGCCCCCCATACACACTGCCCCCCATACAGCCCCCCCATACACACATACTACCCCCCATACACACACATTTGCCCCATACTGCTTACACACACATTGCCCCACACACTGCCCCCCATACACACACTCTGCCCCCCCGTACAAATACACTCTACACACATACACTATCCTCATACACACACACTGTATGGACTCAGCAGTCTGTGTGTGTGTATGGACTCAGCAGTCTGTGTGTGTGTATGGACTCAGCAGTCTGTGTGTGTGTATGGACTCAGCAGTCTGTGTGTGTGTATGGACTCAACAGTCTGTGTGTATGGACTCAGCAGTCTGTGTGTATGGACTCAGCAGTCTGTGTGTGTGTATGTGTGTGTGTGTATGGACTCAACAGTCTGTGTGTATGGACTCAACAGTCTGTGTGTATGGACTCAGCAGTCTGTGTGTATGGACTCAGCAGAGTGTGTGTTTGTGTATGGACTCAGCAGTCTGTGTGTTTGTGTAGACTCAGCAGTCTGTGTGTGTGTATGGACTCAGCAGAGTCTGTGTGTGTATGGACTCAGCAGAGTCTGTGTGTGTATGGACTCAGCAGAGTCTGTGTGTGTGTGTGTGTGTATGGACTCAGCAATCTGTGTGTGTGTATGGACTCAGCAATCTGTGTGTGTATGTGTATGGACTCAGCAGTCTGTGTGTGTGTATGGACTCAGCAGTCTATCAATAATTAAAATTCCTGTGAGTTGTTGTGTAGGAAGGGCCCCAGTGCATTGCTTTGCCCAGGGGCCCTTAACTCTATTAAAATGGTACTGCTTGTGTGTGTCAGTGAGCTTCTATTTAGTGAGCATGTGTGTGTCAGTGAGCTTGTCTTTAGTGAGCTTGTGTGTGTGTCCCTGAACTTCTTTGTAGTGAGCCTTCTGTTTATACAAGTGAGTGTCTGTAGTAAGCTTGTGTGTGAGTCAGAGAGTTTTGTCTGTCAGTAAGCCTATTTGCGCATGTCAGTGAGCTTGTGTGCTTACTGTACTATATATATATATATATATATATATATATATATATATATATATATGACTTGTGGGAATGGCATACGTTTTTTTTCCAGGGCTGCTTTGGATTCCCAGGGATTCCCAGTTTGGCTCTGCCAGCGAGTGCATTTTACCGCTGAATAATCTGTGTGAGCTGCCGCACACTTTAGCCCTGTTACACGCGTCTGGGAGCTGCTGTTGACAGGTACTAGTAGTCTAGAGATTGGGGTTTATGCTCAGCTATCTGTATAATACAGATCTGTGTGTATAAAATATCCCCGGATAGTCAGTGCTTCCTGTATAGTGCTGCTCTCTGTCTTGGGATATTATACACAAACAGACCTGTATTATACAGAGAGCAGCACTATACAGGGAGCACTGAGTGTCCCAATTTATTATACACACAACCCTGTATTATACAGAGAGCACTGACTGTCCAGGGATATTATACCCAGACAGTAATTGATAGCTGTGCTGCAAAACATCCTTGGAATTTTTTTTCAAATGTTGGCAACTATGGCACTGTATCAAGGATAATGTGTTTGTTTTTTTAATAATCCCTGGTGGAAAATAATGAATCCTCCACCAGGTATTATTAAAAAAACAAAACACATTGTGTCGGAGGTGTGGCTTAACATGCGACAGGGGCGGGGTCAAACTGTGATGAGGGCGGGGTTAAATGTATCCCCCTACTTTTGTCACTGGCCCTCCATGTGCCCCCCCAAAAAATGAATCCTAGAGACGCCACTGTAAGCAGGTCCTGTGGTCTCCAGCTTGTGAAGCCACGTTTCAGGCACTTAAGCAGGCTCTTGTAAATGGCCCTGTCCTGGCTGCCCCAGTCCCTAACAAACGTTTTCTCGTCAATACAGATGCTTCCATGTATGGACTGGGGGCTGTGCTGAGCCAGGTCGGGCAAGATGGAGGAGAGCACCCTGTCGCATATCTCAGCAGAAAGTTACTACCCCGGGAAGTGAGTTATGCAGCCAGGCCCGGACTGGCCATCGGGCACACCGGGCAAATGAAATCAGAGATCTCCCTCACCGGCCCACATAGAGAATACTGCGGCCGCCGGGGGATAAAGGGAGGGAGACAGCCTGCCAGCAGAGGAACCCCAGCGGAGCTTTAACTTACAGCTCCGCTGGGTTCCTCTCACGAGATTCGGAGCGTTGCCATGGCAACGCTCGGGGTCTCGCGAGAGTGAACTCTAGCCCAACAGGCTAGAGTTCACTCACCACTTGGACCACCAGGGATGGATGGCGGCAGGAGTAGCAGGATCCCCCCTCCCAGGCATAAGGTAAGCAGGGAGGGGGGATATAATCAGGGCACAGCAGGACACATAACACTCCCAGCACCCTCACTCACACACACACACTGCACCCCTGACACTCACACACACACACTGCACCCCTGACACTCACAGCACCCTCACACACACACTGCACCCCTGACACTCACAGCACCCTCACACACACACACACTGCACCCTGGACACCTGCCACACACACACTGCACCCCTGACACTCACACACACACACTGCACCCCTGAGACTCAGCACCTCACACACACACTGCACCCCTGACACGCACAGCACTTTCTACACACACACTGCACCCCCTGGACACTCACACAGCACCCTGACACACACACACACACACTGCACCCTGACACACACACACACACACTGCACTCCTGACACTCACACACACACTGCACCCCTGACACTCACAGCACCCTCACACACACACTGCATCCCTGACACTCACAGCACCCTCACACACACACACACACACACTGCACCCCTGACACTCACACACACACACTGCACACCTGACACTCACTCACACACACACACTGCACCCCTGACACTCACAGCACCTTCACACACACACTGCACCCCTGACACTCACAGCACCCTCACACACACACTGCACCCCTGACACTCACAGCACACACACTGCACCCTTGACACTCACAGCACCCTCACACACACACACTCTGCACCCCTGACACGCACTGCATCCCTGACACTCACAGCACCCTCACTCACACACTACACGTCTGACACTCACAGCACACACAAAATGCACCCATAACACTCACAGCACCCTCACACACACACATTGCACCCCTGACACGCACAGCACACACACTGCACCCCTGACACTCACATCACCCTCACACATACACACTGCACCCCTGACACGCACATCACACACCCTCACTTACACACACTGCACCCCTGACACTCACAGCTTCCTCACATGCATACACTCAGTGGCGGATCCAGGGGGGGGGCAACGGGGCAATTGCCCCCCCCCGAGAAATCTGCCAGTCTCCCTCTCCCCTGCCAGCACATGTAGGCGCCAGCCCTGCAATGTGCCTGCGGACCGGGGAGGAAGGTCAGAGCTCTCCCTCCCCGGTCCGCAGGCACTGTGCTGACAGCCGGTGGCGGAGGGAGAGGGAGGACCCGGAGCTCAGGCTGCGGCACCTCCGGGTCCTCCTCTCGCGAGATTTGGAGCGTTGCCGCGGTTACCACGGCGACACTCCAAATCTCGCGAGAGTGAACTCTAGGCCGGGAGCGCGGGCTAGAGCTCACTCTCCCCACTGGACCACCAGGGAATCCCCACCGGACCACCAGGGATCGAAATATGAATATGACATAGAATATTTATATTAAAAATTCAAATAAAAAATATATATTTAAAAAGAAAAGCCCCCCCACCCTTATCACACACACACACTTTACACACATACACTGATCCCCATACTGCCCCCCCATACACACATTGCCCCCATACTGCCCCCCATACACCCATACTGCCCCCATACACCCATACTGCCCACCCATACTGCCCCCATACACACACACTGCCCCCATACTGCCCCCATACACACACACATTGCCCCCTATACACCCATACTGCCCCCCATACACACACATTGCCCCCATACACCCATACTGCCCCCATACACACACATTGCCCCCTATACACCCATACTGCCCCCATATACACACACACATTGCCCCCCATACTGCCCTATACACACACATTGCCCCCCATACACACACACACACTGCCCCCCATAGGCACACACTGCCCCCCATACAGTCCCCCCATACACACACATTGCCCCCCATACTGCTCCCCATAGACACACATTGCCCCCCCATACACCCATACTGCCCCCATACACACACTGCCCCCCATACACACACACTGCCCCCACACACACACTGCCCCCATACACACACTCTACACACACATCTACCTGATACACACTGTCCCCCATACACACACGCTGCCCCTGCCCCCATACACACACACACACTCTACACACATACACTGCCCCATACACACACACACTGCCCCCCTATACACATACACTGCCCCCATGCACACACACTGCCCCCATGCACACACACTGCCCCCCTACACACACTCTACACACATACACTACCCGATACACACACACTGCCCCCATACACTGCCGCCCCATACACACACATACACTGCAATACTCACACACACACTGCAACTGTTACACACACATACTGTCCCACACATACACTGCCGCCCTCGCACACACTGTCCCCCTCACACACACTGCACCACTCACACACCACTGCTCCTATGCCCTACTACTGCCCCATTTCCCAGCAGACCTCAGGTAAGTTGTCAAACTGTTCTTAAACGGTTTGACTACTTACTCTGGGAGGGGGTCCCGGCACTATTGACACCATAACCACTACACTGGGCTGTAGTTGTTATTGTGTCTGGATTATTTCTTTAAATAATCTACAAGTGCCCCTCCCGAGATCAGGCTCTGGATCCGCCACTGCATACACTGCACTCCTCACACACAGCTTCCTCACATGCACATAGCACCCTCATGCAATCACACAGCACCACTCACACAGCACACACACACACTGCACCCATCACACACACAGCACTCCTTACCCACATAGCACCCTCACGCAAACGCAGCACCCATCACTCACACACACACTGCACCCCTCTCTCACACACACTACACCCCTCACACACACTGCGCAATATGCTTTCCTGGCATTTTTGTCTCCCGGTATCCCAACTATGGAGACACCAGAGACAAATTTCAAGCAAACACAGTGCAAGCATGTTATTAAATTTGCTTGCGCTGTGCAGAACAAATACAGGGTATTTTTCTCATGCCAGAGCTCTTCAGCAGAGCTCTGTGCATGGTCTACCCTGGAAGAGCATTGAACCAACATGCTCACTTTGTGATGGGGCGTGCTTGTCATTGGTGATGACAAAACACACCCTATCTGGCCCCGCCCCCTTTTTAGTGGGCCACTGTAATTAAAAAATGCCCGGGCCGAATTTTCTTCCCAGTCCGGCCCTGTATGTGGCAGTGGAGAAGGAGTGTTTAGCCCTGGTCTGGGCACTGAAGAAATTGAGCCCTTATTTGTACGAGCAGGAGTTTTCCCTTATCACGGACCACAATCCCCTTGTCTGGCTTAACCGGGTCTCAGGAGACAAAGGTAGACTGCTGAGGTGGAGTTTGGCGCTGCAACCTTTCAACTTCACCATCAGCTACCTACCCGGTAAGCAGAATGGGAATGCAGATGGATTGTCCCGGCAAACAGACGTCCCTATTACCTCCTAGTCCGGTCATCCCCAAGTTGACCCGCCACAGGGTCAAGCCGGGTCTGCTGGAGTGTTCCACAAGGGGGGAGCCGTGTGACAGATCCATCTGTATAGACTAAGATTGCTGGATTCGTCTGTTTTGCCGTTTTCATGAATTTACCTGTTCGTATGCCTTTGTTTAAGTGAATGGACTTTTCTGCTGAACGGAACTGCCGAACGGACGGCCACCCAGAAGAGAAGTGTGCTGCTGGTTAACCTATTGATCCCAATTAGAACGTTGCGGTTAACCACAGACACTTCTCAATTAAAACCGAATACAGGGTGGTCGTCGTTCGTATGTCGACCACGAGGCGGCGGCCATTTTAAACCATGCGAAAGACCAGCTGTGTTCGACATTTATTTCATGGAACTGAAAACGGACACTTTTTCAACCGAACACCGCTGAAGCCGCTGACCTCCCTTCTCAATCGACAGAAGTGTGCGAACACCAGCCGTTCAGGAGGTTTAAAGGCACGAATGAACTTACCCCAGATAGCTTTCCCATGGAGTCAATCGCATACCGAAGAACTGGAATAGACTTTGACTCCATGGCGATTGAACTATGCGTATGGGATCTGAGCGCTATTCGCCAATAATATGCACTCAGATCCAGGCTATCTGGGGATATGTGATACGAATGGGTAGCATTCGACAAATGTAAAGTTATATATTTTTATGTGTTTTTATGTGTTGAATGTAAAATGGTGATTTGCCTCTGTCCTGGAGATAATTGAATTACTTCTCAATTATCTCCAGGGCAGAGGGGAGGAATTACTATTGCATGCTGGGAATATTTTGTGTCTGTGGGTCCTGAACTGCCATATGTCTATCTGTTGTCACAGTCTCCCATTTGGTCCCCTAGGGGAGTGTCCACCAAGTGGGAGACCTGCATAAATATGGGCAGGTAGCCCACAGTAAAGCCAGTTCTTGTTTTACCCTCAATGCGGAGCTTGGTCTCGTTATTGGGGGGATTTATTACCGACGACTAGAGACTACTGGATGGGATTATTAGCCGCTTGGGAGATACCTGCGTTCAGCTGCTATTGGCGATTTGTGAGTTTGGAGCTTGTGAAGTGAAGTGCCCATACGGACCCCGTTCGTGAGTTTACAGCGTTCCCTTGCTTGCGGTTTGTTGATTATACTGGATACACATGCAGCCTGGGATATTGCGAACGGGGAGCATTCACTAAACGGCGGTTTGTGCATTTCATGCTGAGGGTACCATAACAGAAGTAACCCAGAAGTAACCCAGATCTGGAACGCTTGTCGCACCTATGGGGGGCTGGGTTGGTGGAGGTACAACGAGCAAGTTCGACAGCATCTGGCAGTGCGTCCCTCGCTGTCGTGGGATCAGATGGATATTGACCTCTGGCTTTCCATCGTGACTCGTCCAGCCCCCAGCAGGGTGCGTTTTCGTCCTTTCTTGGGGGGGCGGTGGGGGGCATGTCCTCCTCCCCGTCGGCCTCCAGTCAGAGGTCTGGCTATTGTTGGAAATTTAATGACAGTCACTGTAATTGGGGGTCCTCGTGCCGGTTTAAGCACGAATGCTTCGGCTGCGGTGGGGCCCATCCTGTCTCCTGTTGTTTCATGCGGGGCAAAACGGGCGAGAAAGGGGACATGGGGACTGTTATGACTGTTTACTTGAGCTTCCCCTTTCGCAATAATGCAAACTCCATTCCGAATGGCCGGTGTTCACATGTCTTGTCAACTGAGAAGGGTGGTCTGTGGTTTCAGCGGTGTTCGGTAGAAAAAGTGTCAATTTTTAGTTCCATAGAATCTGCGTCGAACACCGCTGGTCTTTCGCATGGTTTAAAATGGCCGCCGCCTAGTGTCGACATACGAACGACGACCACCCTGAATTCGGTTATAATTAAGAGGTGTCTGCGGTTAACCACAACATTCTAATTGGGGCCAAGAGGTTAACCAGCAGCACACTTCTCTCCTGGGTGGCCGTCCGTTCGGTAGTTTTGTTCGGTATATTTTGAAACAGACTAACAGGTAATTCCACAAAAAGAGGCAAAACAGACGAACCAGCAATATCAGTCTATACAGATGGATCTGTCACAGGGACTAAGGGCGATGACGCTGGTCGTAAACGCGATGTGCCCGTGGCTAGACCTTTATAGGAATCGGGTTGCGGCGCGGATCCTGGTGGATGGGTTTGAGCAGTGGTTTTCGGAGCCCCTTCTCCAAGCGCCCTCTGCTGCTCTCCGTACGGAACCTCCAGTCCATGCGGGTATTTCCTCAGGTGGTACGGGAAAATTAGATAAGGAGGTCTCCTTGGGCCGGATGGCCGGCCCGTTCTCCATCCCACCGATGGCTAATTTGCTCCCACTGCAGCCCCAACCCCCCTGCTCCCACTGCAGCCCCATCCCCCCTGCTCCCTCTGCAGCCCCCAACCCCCCCAATTCACAAGCCCATACCCCATGCAGTTCCTACCCACTGCAGCCCACACCCCCTACCTCCCTGCTCCCTCTGCAGCACCTACCCCTGCTCCCTCTGCAGCCCCTACCACCTGCAGCCCCTACCCGCTTCTCCCACTGCAGCCCATACCCCCTACAGCTCCTACCTCCCTGCTCCCTCTGCAGCCCTACCTCCCTGCTCCCTCTGCATCCCCTACCTCCCTGCTCCCTCTGTATCCCGTATCTTCCTGCTCCCACTGCATCCCGTACCCCTCTGCTCCCACTGCAGCTTTTACCTGCTGCTCCCACTGCAGCTCCTACCCCCTGCACAGTGCGCAATGGTAGGGTTTCGCTTTTGGTAGTGGCTAGTGGGCTACCCAACTGCTCCCACTGCAGCTCCTATTACCCTTTGCACCCACTACAGTTTGTCACTCCTCTGCACCTACTACAGCCTCTAATCCACCCTATTCACCCGTACCCTCTACAGTCCCTCCCCTGCAGCCCCTTCCACTTGCACCCTTTACAGCCCCTTCCTTTCGGCACCCTCTGCAGTCCCTACCCCTTTGCACGCACAAACATAAAGGGACACTATAGTTACAACTACAGCTTAATTTATATTATACAGCTTAATGTATAGTAACAGCTTAATGTTTATTATATTGCTTAATGTAGTTGTTCTGGTGAGTATAGTATACTACTGCAGGGTTTTTACTGTAAAGACTGCCTTTTCAGAGAAAATGCAGTGTTTACATTGCTTCCTAGGAACACCTAGACGCTTCCTGTGTCAGTGTTGCAAAATGTGCAGCACTGACATTCAGCATCTCCATGCTCTGCATGTCGACGCTGAACGCTTGTCATAGAGAAGCACTGATTCAATGCATCTCTATGATGGTGATTGGCACAGCACAGCGTTTTGCTGCGCGTGCACAATAGCCTTCTAGCGCTTTCCTATGGTAGAGCATTGGGTTAGCTGAGATCATCTAAATTGATGAACTCTGCCAAGGAGTTTGGTCGGTGCTGGGAAACAGGTGTGTAAATTGCATTTTTAAGGAGGGAATACACATTTGTATTCCTGACACTATAGTGTTCCTTTAAAGGGACACTCCAGGCACCCAGACCACTTCTGCCCATTGGAGTGGTCTGGGTGCCAACTCCCACTACCCTTAACCCTGCAAGTGTAGTTATTGCAGTTTTTATAAACTGCAATAATTACCTTGCAGGGTTAACTCCTCCTCTAGTGGCTGTCTACTAGAGGGCACTTCCTGGTCTATAGCACAGGTTTTCTGTGCTATAGTGTCGCTGGACGTCCTCACGCTGTGTGAGGACCTCCAGCGTCGCTAAAATTCCCATAGGAAAGCAGTGAAAAGCATTTTCAATGCTTTCCTATGCAGAGGTCTAATGCGCCTGCGCGGCATTGCCGCGCATGCGTATTAGGTCTCCCCCGACGGCTGACGTGATGAAGGGGAGGAGCATGAGCGGAGGAAGAAGCAGCGACGTGGGATATGTCGCTGCCTCTGGTAAGTCACTGAAGGGGTTTTCACCCCTTCAGCAACCGGGGAGGGAAGGTGGGAGGGAGAGGGGACCTGCAGTGCCAGGAAAACGGATTGGTTTCCTGGCATTGGAGAGTCCCTTTTTATAGGTTTCGTAATATGGTAATACTTTGGTTTCTCTATTGGGGCCACTTCTTATATATATACTTCGCTATGTTAAGTACAAAATATACGTATGTGTAAATATAATTTATTTTACAAAACTGTAAAACATATATTCAAATATACTAATAATCCACATATCCTGACACTACACACAAAGACATACATATATTCACTTACACTAGCGCTCCCAGTGAATATACACACAGAAACATGCATTCACTTTACATGTACATACAATCAAATATACGGTACACCTATACCAGCATATATATCGGTCTGCTGGGGGCCCAGGTGCTAATTTTGCCCGGGGGCCCAGGCCACTGTCAGTCCGTCCCTGGTGAGCCGTGCTACTGTAAACACCCCTCTACACATAACAACAGTGAGAACATTCCACTGAACTGGCCAGGTTAATAGAAGAGTCTTTGAAATCAGCTTTTCTTGTTTTTGAATTTATTTATAATTTGCAACATTCAGGAGTGGGGCCTGACTATCATGCAAATGGATGCAAACTGAGATAACTACTCACTGATCTTTGTATCATAACTGCAGAATTGATATTTTAATTATCTATTTATTTTATTTTATTTTATTTATAAAATATTTTACCAGGAAAGATACATTGAGATTTCTCTTGTTTTCAAATATGTCCTGACCTGAGTAGGCTCCTGCAATTGGTTTGCGTTAGTAAGTCCTCAGCTCATTGCTTCTTTCCCAAGCCAAAAGTCATGAGGGATGTCTTTTGACACAGTTGATCATCCTCTCCTCTTTCAAACTCTTTAATCGCTCGATCTCTGTGACTCTGTCCTCTCTTGGTTTTCCTCCTATCTCTCCCAACGCTCATTCAGTGTCTCCTTTTCCAAGGATATCTCCTCCCCTCGTCTCGGTTGGAGTTCCCCAAGGCTCTGTCATTGGTCCCCTTCTATTTTCTCTTTATACTGCCTCTCTTGGTAAACGTATTGCCTCTTTTGGATTCCACTACCACCTGTACGCTGATGATACTCAGATATACCTCTCCTCCCCGGACCTCTCCCCTGCCATCCTACAACGTGTCACTGATTGCCTTTCTTCCATCTCTGACTGGATGTCCTCACGCTTTCTGAAACTCAATCTCTCTAAAACTGAACTCCTTGTCTTTCCTCCTCCTAATACTGATCCTCCTCTCGCTCTCCCTTCAAGTCAGTGATATCCACATAAGTCCATCCCTGCAAGCGCGCTGTCTTGGCGTCATACTTGACTCTGATCTCACCTTTGAGTCTCACATCCAGATTGTTGCCAAGTCCTGTAGGTTCCAACTCAAAAACATAGCCCGCATCCGCCCCTTTCTTACACAAGACGCTACCAAGGAGCTTGTCTATGCTCTAGTAATTTCCTGCATGGATTACTGTAACCCTCTCCTGATTGGTCTCCCCAAAAGCCGTATTTCCCTGCTACAGTCTGTAATGAATGCTGCAGCTAGACTGATTTTCCTCTCTAGTCGGTCCTCTCACACCTCACCCCTCTGCCAGTCCTTACGTTGGCTCCCTGTATCCTATAGAATCAATTCAAAGTGCTAACCCATACATTTAAAGCACTGAACAATTCTAGCCCCTCTTATATCTCTTCACTGATCCATAGGTATGCCCCTACTCGTTCCCTCCGCTCTGCGAGTGACCACCTCCTGCCCGCTGCTCGCACCCGTATGGCCAACTCGCACTTGCAGGACCTCTCGCGGGCGGCTCCTTTCCTATGGAATAGCTTGCCTACTGCCATCAGACTCTCCCCTAGTCTTCAATCATTTAAGAAGGGCCTTAAAACCCATCTCTTTAGGAAAGCTTATGGCCTCCCAGAGTAATCTCTACCTTACATACCTGCCTCTTGCTCTCTCCTATGGGACAGTGCTTTACTCTCTCCTCAAGCTCTGCTTCACTCCCACCCTATTTGATATTTCCTGTCCTAACGTTTCTAATACCCCACCTCCTATAGTCTGTAAGCTCGTTTGAGCAGGGTCCTCTTCAACCTATTGTTCCTGTAAGTTTTCTTGTAATTGTTCTATTTAGAGTTACATGCCCCCTCTCATAATATTGTAAAGCGCTATGGAATCTGTTGGCGCTATATAAATGGCAATTATAATAATAATAATAATGTCCACCCTGGATTATTTTCACACTTCTGCAGAGCTCCTGGCTTAAACAACATCAGGTCATTTAAAAGCTGCAGGGGTTTTCATTTAGACTTTGACCTGAGGGCTGGAGGTGTGGAGATCTGGGGTTTTATCCAAACCATCTCACTGGATTGTATGTCCTTATACTATACAATCTTTAATGGAGGTTCTTTCCAAGCTTAAATTTGACTTGTCTCCAACCAGATCAAGTTTACTCTTTGCAAGACTGACTGTGACTTTTGGCATTTTTTTTTTGCAAGGAAGATCACTTGGAATATCTTATTGTTTTATATTCATATACCTCGCTGCCGCTGGTGTTTTCTTTAATTCTGTTTTTAGCATTGTTGGTGACATTTCTATTTTCTTTTCTGTTCTTAAATAAGGCAATGGCCTATCTTGCGCATGAAAAAAAGCTCTAATATATGGTATTTTTTATTCTGTATGTTCTGCCTTTCACTCATCTGTTTGGCATTGTTGACAACTTGTCTACTGTTCCTTATGTTATATATGTTGTGCATCAACCTCAATAAAATATGAAAATAAAAAAAACCATAATTCCAGGGATATTTGGGCCAAATTAAAATGTTTAGGGTAATATCTCTGAAAGTCCTGTTTATTTCACTTTTATTTGTCTTCATATTTGCTGTTAGCAAATTTGATTAATTTATCTTGAGTGTATGGAGACAAACTAATGCAAATGTTTAGGTTGTTTTTGCTACTTGAATGTTGGATTTTAGTAAATAACCCCATACTGGTCAGTTTAATTCTGTATTTGTAAATGCATTAATTATCTCAGATAGCCTTAATAATACTTCTAACTTGAGTTACATCCACTTATACACTATCAGCAACATGGAAAATTATGAATAAATTGTAGCATCCCTAAAGCAAAATATGCCCTTGGAGATGTACTAAAACTAATAGGAGACAAATGCACTGAAGCTAATATGAAATTAGAATGTTAACAAATTCTTCTGTCTCTAATCTGTATATTTAGAATCCACCTTCTGTGCATTATGTAAATGAAACATCTGCCCATTTGCTTGAGTTCTAATCAATTTCAATAGATGTTGTTCATCCTATTAAAATGCTATCTGGCAATCATAAATGGGCAAATATGGTGTTCCAACAATTTCAGTCCATTTGAAGTCGATATACAGAGGTGACTTTAATGGAAACAATGTCTGTTATCAAATTTATTTGGTACCTTTTTTAGGAAAGTTATCCTACATTGTTGCTATAGTTACAGATGAGACAGCCATAAGCTAGCTTATTTCACCAACCCAAACAAAGCATCATATTTAATATGTAACTGAATTGAATGATGCCAAACCATGCACTTTTATTGTCAAGAAAAATTAGATGCAGTCTATCAAATTGTCTCCATCCAGTCAATCGTGTCATGTTTATGCAAATTGTGTGTTATTAGTATATATAGCTATACAAAGTAGTAAAACATCATATTTTAACATTTAGAAGAACGACAGAGCCTTTGTGGTATGTCAGAAATAAGTCCATGTACTGATACCAATGAAATAGCTCTCAAATAATTGCAGACACCCAATGACACAATTCAAGGGTGCATGTTTTAATTGTTGGTAATAACAGAGCACAATAGCTACTTTGTTTGTGCCTAATAATGCTTAGTTTTACCTTTTTACAATGACATCTAACGCCTATACTAAGAGGAAACTCACTGGGCAATTGATATTAGAGCCTTTTTTTTCTACTGCATATGTTTCTGCCAAATAATAAATAGTCTTCTCTAGAACCAAGGTGAAAGAAATAGCAACTACACACAATTTAAAAAACAGCATATACTCTCTTAGCAGCAAAGCACACCCTAAACAGGTGTTACCTTGTTATCATTATTTTAACCTTTTCAGTGCTGCCCCTAAGAATAGCAAATTGAATGTGTTCAGATGCAGTACTGAAAGGAAACACATTGAAAGTTTTGAATAAATTACAATGAGAACACTTTTTGTTTTTAAATGAGAAAGTCATCTTTGGCACCAGAAAAAAATAAGGACCATGAAATTCAAACTATGTAATAAAAAAATAAACAAAAAAATAACTGAAGGATTTCAGAGTGATTAACATCTATTTAACTGGTAGGATTTGGAAGTTAACCAATTAGTGTGCATCTTTAGGCACTTTTCATCAGAGGGAGGCTTATCCAGTGACATAATTCAACACTTTGTGGAACATTGGATTTCATTGCAAAATGATATTTACCCCACGTACACACACTGATGAGAAGGATGGTTCTACATAATCTATCAAGTTATAAGTAAGTTAAAGCCATTTCATAGGGGGGCCTTCCCTGGTATTGTGAACTGTGTATAATAGCAAATAGAGACATACTAGGTATGTTATATGTAGTGATATTTTGTCTTATGTACAGCTCTTGTGTGGTCATGTTCTAAGATAGAAAGCCATCTGTACAAGTCAATTAGTAGCCCAATTCAAGAATATGCAAAATGCATTGATAAATGCTATATATTCACCAATAATCTATTGTAATTGAATGCCAAGTTCATACTTTATTAAGAGCAAATATATAAAAAATAGATTTTGCACCAGCATCTTATTAGTTGTATCTTGTGGGAACCATCTGCTAAAGTAATTTCAGCTATAATTGTGACTACTCAATAGGCAAGGAACAGAATAATAACTGAAAATGTGTTGATTTACAGTGGAACTTACTAAACTGTTGCCTTATCACAGACACGTTTTTCAGGGAGATTAGATGAAAGAGCTAGAGGGTTGTACAATATAATCTAAAATGTATAACACACTTCATTTGTACTGTTAAGCTTCCAATGCCAGTTTAGCTGCCAGAATACTGAGTTTGTGGAGGATGGGGGGGAGGGGTTATACAACAATTCCGCATACTGCTTCAAATGTACATGATGTTAGAAAATTATCATGTTGGGAAGAAAAAATGCTACTTGTTATTGGAGGTAACTTATAGTTATAATTATAGTAAATAGTGATGCATTGTAATAAATGGTATTTTAATCTGTATCCAATAAAAGTTACTACAATCTTTCTATTGTATTCATTAAAGTTTGATATTCTAGGAGATAAGATTGTAGTGATAAATCACTAAGTATTCACAAAGAACATTTTGGTGTGTTAAAAAAGGTAATATAATCTAAAACAAGAGAGTAAAAGATTGGTAAAAAAAAAAAAAAAGGCCAATTGTGAAAATGGAAGCTACAATTATGTTCCCAGCATAAAAATTAATACTATAATGCCACAAGTGGTATAATTGTAATATGTACACATTTAAAGCATGTTATTATTCCTGGGACTGCTACTGACCATTTACTCCAAGGATCAAGTTTGTCTAATTAGAGGCTTTTAGCACCTGCAGTGTATACTTAAGAGTTTTAAATTATCACTGAAAACATTCTTAAAGTGACTCTCCAGTGCCAGGAAAACATATCCGTTTTCCTGGCACTGCAGGACCTTGCAGTGCCCCTCTCCCTCGCATCCCCCATCCCATGTTGCTGAAGGGGTTAAAACCCCTTCAATGACTTACCTGAATCCAGCGCCGATCTCCCTCGGCACTGGGTCAGGTTTCTCCCACGCTCCTCCCCCTCCGCTCTTCCCCTGCCCCGTGCAGCAATTAGACCACCCCATAGGAAAGCATTATTCAATTCTTTCCTACTTCAGGGAGATCATGCCAAACTAATCTTATTGATTTTTTTTGATTGG
The DNA here is from genome assembly GCA_933207985.1 of Pelobates cultripes. Classification (NCBI taxonomy): domain Eukaryota; kingdom Metazoa; phylum Chordata; class Amphibia; order Anura; family Pelobatidae; genus Pelobates; species Pelobates cultripes. The sequence goes on from OW240917.1 coordinate 262,944,498, forward strand.
GTAACTAAAATAATAGATCAGGGTGCTGCAGTAGACATTGCTTACCTAGATGTCAGAAAGGCTTTTGACACTGTTGCACATAGAAGGCTTATCAATAAACTGCAATCTTTAAGTTTGGATTCCAATATTGTTGAATGGGTAAGGCAGTGGCTGAGTGACAGGCAACAGAGGTTTGTAGTTAATGGAATATATTCGAAGCTTGGACTTGTCACCAGTGGG
>OW240917.1:262952596-263002975 GCA_933207985.1 Pelobates cultripes
TTAACAGAAGGCTTCCACACATGTATCATACACATACCAGCTGGAACTCTGGAATGCCCTAACCTACAATCCGCCCAACACAACCTCACAGTGGTTGACACCCTCATAGCCCAAGAAGTGGATGAGGGCTTTGTATTGGGGCCTTTTAGAACTCCTCCATTCACAGAATGGCGCACCAACCCTATTGGTATTGTCACAGGGAAATCTTCCCAAAAACAGAGACTCATCATTGACTTATCGGCTCCCCACTCATCGGCCAACCTCAGTCTTAATTCCCTCATACCCTCTGAGGAATTCTCTCTGCAATACACCACCATAGATCACGCCATTACAGCCATCATACAAGCAGGTGTGGGAGCCTGGCTCAGTAAGACCAACATTACTAACGCCTTCAAATTACTCCCTATCCACCCCACACTGTGGCACCTGCATGGCATCAAGTGGTCCGAGAACTACTATTTTTCTCCCGGTTAACTTTTGGGTCCAAAAGTAGCCCAGCTATTTTCGACACATTTGCCGAAGCACTATGCTGGTTACTATTGAACATAGCCGGATGCCCTACAGTATTACATTACTTGGACGATTTCCTACTGGTCGAGGAGAATACTGCACCTCCCACTAGCCTCAAAGCTACCACTAAGCTGTTTGAGCAACTAGGTGTACCCATCTCCCCAAAGAAAACAGAAGGGCCAGACACGGTTATCACTTTTCTGGGTATCCAGTTAGACTCTGCCACAATGCAAGCAAGCCTACCTTACGAAAAGATAGACAATATTCTCACTTACATAAACAACTACCTACAGCTCGGCACTTGCAACCGCAAAGAACTACAGTCCCTGCTGGGGTCACTAAATTTTGCAATGCGCATCATACCTCAAGGCCGCTCCTTTATTTCACGACTATTGCATCTTTTTCCACTTTTTCTACATGACACGCACAGGTTGTCCTTAGATGCCCAAGCTACGGCAGATCTAAACATGTGGAAGAGGTTTTAACCACTTGGAATGGTAAAAGTATGTTCCTCCCTCAATTGACTGAATCATCTCCTACCATTTGGTCAGATGCGGCATCTACCACTGGTTTTGCAGCAATTTTTGGGAACGAATGGCTTTGGGGCAGCTGGCCTTCAGCAGTTCTGGATTTGGAAGGTTTTTCCACTACCTCAGCTCTTTTTGAGATCTACCCCATAGTGGCGGCTGCCGTAGCGTGGGGTCATTTATGGGCTAATACGCCAGTGCGTTGTTACTCAGACAACCAGGCGACCTGTCACATCATCAACAAAGGTCGTTCCAAATCTCTTACGATTATGAGATTTCTGAGGAAACTCACTTGGTTGGCAGCTTGTCATAATTTCTTCCTATGTTGTTTCCATGTGCCAGGTGTATACAACACAGCTGCTGACAGTTTGTCTCGCTTTAAATTTCAGGAGTTTCATCAAGCACTCCCGTCAGCAGCACCCACAGCCACCATCACTCCAACATTTCAACAACTCATACTGGACTAGACGTCATCATGCAGCATAGCAGGACATTGTCTCAGTTGGCACTTTCACACAATACAAACAAAACATACAACAAAACATACAACAGGGCTTTCACACTATTCAAACGATTCCTTCTGGAACATAACATCATACAACCGTTTGTTATGACATCTTTTTTGGGGTTTGCTTCCTTTTGCCACCTTAAACTCAAATTGTCATATAACACCATCAAACTCTATCTCACTGGCATTCAACACCACATGCTCATCTTACACCCAAATAACAACAGTTTCATGGCCTCTCACCAAATTAAGACCATACTCAGAGGTATTCAAAAATCAGAACCCACACATTTGGCCCAGAGGCTACCCATAGATAACCATATCTTCAAAGCTTTATCTAACCTACTCGACCTGAAACCGTTTGACACTAATACGAATTCTATCATCAATACAGCAATATACATCGCTTTCTATGGATTTCTATGACCCAGAGAATTCACTACGACCTCCACGACCCAAACCACTCCATTCCTCCTCTATTCCCACTTGACAAAACATATGGATCATTACATCCTGTCTTTACCTCACTCCAAAACCAGCCAGCACATACCTGTAAACATTCCGTACTACCCCACGCACAACAGATGGTGTCCCGTAAAAGTTCTTGATGCCTACATACAGCACCATCACTTACTGCCCTCGCAACCGTTATTACAACTACAAGGTGCAGTACTCACCACTACAACCTTCATGACCTACGTCAGGTCCTTGCTCACACAACTGGGCCTCAACGCAAACAATTACTCAGGACACTCCTTTCGTATAGGAGCCGCGTCCACAGCCTCCAGTTTCAACGTCCCAACTCATGTTATCAAAACACTGGGGCGCTGGAAGTCATCCGCTTACTCACGGTACATACCGAACCCAGTACAAGAGTTAAGAGATGCTTTCATAAACATGTCTGGTTGATAAATGTATATGTATTGGTTGTCTGTTAATAAATTGGATTACTTAATTTTTGCCCTCTTCTTTCTCAGGCCTACCTCATCGTCGGTTTCGGCACACCACAACCGACTTGCTCCTTTTATCATCCTACGCTTATTCATGGTATTTCACACTGTACTATCTTAAGCACCTAACACAAGTATTAAGGCAATTTGCCTGCATTTGTGGGAGGTGCTGGTTTTCTACCCCTAGCCTACTTAAGGCACTCCCCTTGCCTGGCTCCTTACCGTTCGAGGTCAGCGTTGAATGACCCTCCCACCACACCACTTTTAACATTTATTTTCCTTTCTATTTCTTTTCCTGGGTGGGCCCTCTTCTTTCTCAGGCCTACCTCATCGTCGGTTTCGGCACACCACAACCGACTTGCTCCTTTTATCATCCTACGCTTATTCATGGTATTTCACACTGTACTATCTTAAGCACCTAACACAAATATATATACACACATATATACATATATACACATATCTATATATCTATCTATATATGTGGAAGGCATATGCCTGAATTTGTGGGAGGTGTTATTTTCCTATTTAAATCCCCAGTAACCCCAGCTTACCTATCGTTGTGTCTGGAAGTTCTGGCCTGCTCGCCTCCCTCTCGTCAACACAACTCCTGGGTCATCAACAGCGCGCTTCCAGTCCTATCATTCCTTGCAGCTTCCCGCCAGCCTCCGTTCGCACAGATGCTCGCAAACTCACAAACTAACGAACACCAGGTAACCGGAGAGAATAGCCGCATTCGGGCTATTCCCGCCGTTCGACTTTCCCCTTAACTGTATATACGAACACACGTATGAGACTGCAATCACATGCGTACACAAATATATATGTATTGACCAAATAACTAACTCAAACACACGGAGCGATTCCTCTGATTCCTCGGTAGGAAAGCACTGGCATTTTATAATCCTACTATAAATATACTGCATACCATTCTAAAATAATACATTTCATACATAGAGACTTGTTGCTGATTAATGATACTGAGCATGTACTGTGAAACCTTTACATGAGTAAAATGAAACCTGTTTACTGTGTCACTGGTTTTGGGATCTATTTAATGAGCAGTAGCAAACTGAGGACTAATAAGAGTGCCTTCAAAGCTCATAATTCAAGAAAAATGGGACCAAAAAATTCAGACACTCACTAAAGGATATCTAGGAGCAAGGATTGGAAAGTGCTCATTCTATTCACTTTCTGTGAAAGAGACAGAACCAAGTACATGCTAGGTTGTTTTATTCATAAAATCGAAATAGAGCTATTGGTAAACTGACAACAGCCAGTTCTGATCACGTTTTCTAAAAGAAACGAACCACCAAACATGCGAACGTCAGGTAATCAGCAAATAGCCGTGTTTGGACTATTTTCGGTTTAACAATTTACAATCTTGTTGTACGTTTTTCTCTTCCCATTGTCGTTTGTAACGGATCGCCTGGCACCCCGACTGGGTACCTCCGTTAAAGGATGCTCCTAGCGCTTCCTGAGGACTCCAAGCACTGCAGCAGACACCACAATCACCGAACCAGAGAAGCGTATACCTTCTCTCAAGCATTTGAATGCTGTAGACAGTTGAATAGGAACCATACGAATAGGTTTACTCTCCCAGCAGTCAAACTGGAACAGCATACAATAAATCCTTCCCCCAATAATGAGACGACACTTCACTTTGAGGGTTAAAACAGGAACTCCCTGTACTGTCACATACAGTCTCTTTTATTCCCAATCCACAAACATAGTACAGCCCACAGGGTGTTACAAAACAACCAATCACATCACAGTTACATCCCACATATTCCCTCCCCTTATCCTGAGAGGAAACTCAATTATACATACAGTTAAAACATAATTTCTACCCAACTTTCATAACTCCAAAACCATACATCACATTCACATAAAATTACATATTCACAATCAATCCATTCAGGGAAACAACTTTTTAAAAAATGGCACGAATCAGACCAGGGGTTCAAAAGTTAAGGGAAAGTCCTTGGTGACTAAATGAAGCATGGCTTTCTGGCCCAAACTAGTTTCAGAGTCTTCTATCCTGGAGAGTAATTCAATTATCTCCCAGGATAGACACAAGACTCCATTAAGCACATGGTTGCAAAAAGACACAAAACACTTTAAAATACATAAAGTCACATTTTACACATAACACACAGACATTTCACATATCCCCAGATAGCTCAGGTCTGAGCGCACATTATTAAGTGAATGGCGCTCGGACCACACAAATACAGTTTAATCGCCATGGAACCAAAGTCTTTACAGTCAGTTTCATACAAATGGGCTCCATGGGATTCCTATCTGGGGTATAACACATTCACATAAGGTCTGGTCCATAGTCCAAAGGCAAGAGGCGGGCAAGCAGCCCCCTCCAAGGACACGTGGCGAGGCCGGTTTCGCCACATCGTTCATCAAATAATTGATGCAAATATATTTTCGAATGACGTGTTGCTTAGTTAAATAATTAGCTGCAAACGGGTATGGTCAAACTATCTGCATACAGTCGGTAAAGGGTAAAATTTTACATGCCTTCTCCCAGTACATACTAAACCCAAAAAATGTCAGTATCGTAAAAAAAACACAAATATCCAAAATATCCACAATATGTTTAGTTTAAGTGTTTTGAGATGTTTTATTTTTAAATTGTGTGGTGATAGAGGAAGACGATGGGGGAGCGTAGCAGCATGGATTTTGTGAGACCAGTGCTGATTCACATCTCATTGCGTGCTCCCCAATCACAGTATTACGTGATGGGGCAGAGCTTCAGAGCCCCTGGTGGAGCACAGACACACTGCAAGTACCCGGGCACAAGCAGCGCTGATGCTCACTCCGGCTGTGACGTCCTCCTAGCGCTTTGCTCATGGATGGGGTAGGTAATATGTGTTTTAGCTGTATCAAAGCATACAGCTTTAACAGTATATTTGTTATAAGCACATGTACTTTTAAGTAATAAGCATTCAGAGGCAGGATTATGACATTGTTTCATTGACCCTTTAAGAGTAAATCTTTCCTCGCATGGCTAAATTAACCATTTATGCTCTTGGCTAGTAACACTTGTTCTACTCTAGTATATTTACATTATTTTGTTGCCTCTAATTGCTGTTTTCGTACAGAACCCTCAGTTTTACCAAATTAACGAAAAAAAAAAAAAAATTCTGACGTATTCAGCTTTGCATAGACTACCTACATTTAAGACCTATCATAGCCTAATTACCTTAACCTGTATGCCTCTGCTCAGACAAGCACATGTGAGTCTAAACAAAGTGCATTAAGCTCGCACTCATGTTATCTGCAGTTCTGATAAGCAAGCCTCGGCAAAAAAAAAACACTTACGAGCCCCGAGGGCCATACACACATATATACATACATACACGCATTCTAGTTCATACGTACTGACCATCTGGACCCGACGCGCTCACTGGGCACTCCAGTTACGGTCAGCCTTACGATTCTACTGTTTTCATCCCATGGTATGTCCTCTCTCTCACTAACTAACCTTCCTTATTAGTTAGCAGTGGCTGGCTGTCAGGTTCCTAGGTCTCCACTAGTTATTATTCCCCCTGGCTTCTTCGCCTTAGGTTAGTGGTCCCGCGAGGCCAACACCCATCCTCAAACTCAGAGGTACTACGCCCCTCAGGCCAAATCATAGTTAGTCGCCTCGCATTGTGGCATAAAGAGGGCCTCACCTGTCACTCCCATTCTATCTTATGTTTAACTGTCACAGAGAGGCCGCCACCCCGCCACAACGTTCAGTGGCCACGCTATCCCCTCGCACCAATGCATAGATAGAGCCTCTCAAGCCGCTTGGCAATTAGTAGGGCCTCACATGTCACCAACCTAGAGTAATCGTTTTGCCGCATTGCGGCACTAGCTAGTCAGCCAGCACACACACACACACATAGTACTTGGGGGGCAGCACCTGAAGACCCAGTCATGCATACCCACTATGTTTCAGATCCAATAATCAGATCAGGTATCCTAGCGGATTATTTCATGCCTCGTTATAGCTCTAGTTTCGATGGTGAGTTTATATACCCTTACAGTAATACAAACAGTATGTCAGAACTATCATACAAGGCTAATCCATGCTTTCAATACTTCAATCACTTATGGGCTAAGGGTCTACTAGATAATTAGATATAGCAGTACAAGGATGATACCCAAATATATATATTTCCCAACTTGTCACTCACTTTGTGATCCTATTATACCACATACACTAGGTGCCCATATCAATTTAGTAAAAAACAAGATCAGCGGTTTCATCCAACAATTTGTTTCAGGCATTTTATTTCTTACATATATTTTCAGTCAAATACGTATATTGGGCCTCACGCTGTCTTTTACGTTTACACGTTGTACATATTTAGGCCTTGTATCGGACCATCGTCAGGTCCTCAATACTCTTACGTACATATAGTGACTGCTTCCAGATTATTCATTACAGGTATACTGTTTATTACTTACTTATACTTATTACATTAGGAGCATTTCAGTACATTGAGTTCTAAATTACCGTAGGTTGACTCATACTATCGCTTAATTATCACGTCTACGTCAATTATACAAGGCAATGCAGGTTAAAGCATTAGCAATCTAATAAAGACAGAGTAAACCAGAATTCACACTTGTTTCTTATCAAACATCGAGGCATCACTCAGCCTTCATTACGAACAAACAAATACAATTCAAATCCTTAACAGCTAATGGGGACTTGTCTCTGCACGCTTGACATTCGCAAGGTTCTCCATGCGCATTCAATCATTTGTTACGCTATTTAATATTACATACATTTCACTATGTTATTTCCGTTCAAGAAATCCATCAGGATTGACTTTCGGTCATGCTATCTGTTTCTGTCTAAGAAGTTACACCTATAGGCATCTTATAATACAGACAATTACGATCCCAAGCCTATCAAGTAAACGATTATAGGGTATTTATTATACAACATATTATCACAATCAAAACTCCTTTTCAGGTTCCTCTCTTAAGATCACACATTTTCCCTACTGTTAGTCACGGCATTTCATTCTATTCTTTGGTTTGCATCACGTCAGATAGTTTCGTCAGATACATTTTTCAGTCCTTTTTCTCTGTTGTTCTATCCAGTTACTCACACATGTAAGGTTATGTTAACGCTCATCCACAAGAAACAAGCCTGCCAAGGGTAAGAAGTTCTGAAATTAGTCAAATAAATTTTGCATGAGGCCAACTACTCACCTCAACACGGAGGTTCCACCCAGCGGCCCAACTCTGAGTTAGTACATCGCATATTCTTCTACAAGGTCTTGGGTAAGGCCTCACATGTCACAGCCACAAGTATTGTCTCTCTACCGCCACCAACAGGTTAACACCCCACTGCGTGTAGCAGGTACAAGTCCACATGGCCCAAATCAAAATTAGAGCCTTTCTCAGCCACGGGGCAAATGGCTGGGCCTCACCTCTCATGGGATAGTCAATATCTTCGCCTATCAGTACTCGTTAGCAAGCAGCTCTACAACATGGGATATTTCAATTGGCATCAAAGTTTGCATAGTTAAAACATATATATATATATTTATTTTCCTTCATCCTTACAGCATGCTACAAGAAATAGCTCCAGGTGACGTTCTATCTTTAATAAACACTCTAACCCTGTCATCCCAGGTCCCCCGCAGTATCCCCCGCCCTGGCCACTCCTAAAGTCCTGAAGTCGGGCCTTGCTTAAAAGTAACTGTTGAGCTTAAAGAACATTCTGTCCAGAGGTCCTCTGCTGTTCACAAAGGTCTAATCCTGTCTTAAGTTAGAGTTTTTTACGCAGGTAGAATTGTCTACCAACACTAAGCAAACATACTCTAAAGCTTACGATATGTGTAAGTATTGTGTATGATTCAAGATAATAAATGCGTTCCAATTATAAATGGTTGCTTGCACAATTTTTGCCACATGTCTTTGAAACCAGCCTACAATAAAATTAAAACTATATCTACAGGAAGTTTACATTACATGTAGACAATATACCCAACAGCTCCCATTTTCTTTTCTTATTCAGTAAGGGTGCTGACAAGTGTCAGAGATCAAAACTCCACAAATCATCCAATTCACTCCCTATCAACAGTAAATCTTAGGGGGAGTTTTCAAATTAACCGTTAAGCCTCCCTTTAATAACCCTACTAATTTAACTCAGCAGCTCACTTGGCTTTCTACGATTCCTTGAGGCCAAAAGAAAGAATCTTGCTGTCGGAAACATTTGACCTTCACCCATGCATAAAGAATTCAGGAATCAACAATCGTTACATTATCTACTTTTCATACCAAAACACATCAGTTGGGCATTTTAAATTGTGCCCGGTTCAAAATTTGTACTCGTAATCAAAGACCAGGTTAGCCAGGTCCCTAACTAAACCTTACTATCTTTAATAACTGTGATATTTGTTACTTTAATACACCACCCAGGCCTTAATCCTTCCTCCTACTCGAGCCACCCATTCCATGTCAATACAACAGCAGCCTCTAATGGGCGTGTTTGGACACACATAAGTAGAAATATGGTAAGTTGGTTTACAATAGGAACATTCCTAACCCAGGATAGAAATCAGACTGTCTTGTAGATAGTGTGACTAAATGATTGCTAATTGTGAAAATAATCTTGTCTTCTATTTTTGCCCTCTTTTTCAGGCCTGACCTCTCGTCGGTTTCGGCACACCTTAACCGACTTTGGTTCTTATCGAACTACATACTTTTAATTATACGTCCTCTAATTACCCCGTACACAAGTGGAAGGCATATGCCTGAATTTGTGGGAGGGGTTATTTTCCTATTTAAATCCCCAGTAACCCCAGCTTACCTATCGTCGTGTCTGGAAGTTCCCCTCCCAACTCACCCTTTATTATTTACATCACTATACCAGATGTGCCCTCTTTTTCAGGCCTGACCTCTCGTCGGTTTTGGCACACCTCAACCGACTTTGGTTCTTGTCGAATTACATACTTTTAATTGTATGTCCTCTAATTATCCCATACACAAATATATATCTATATATATAAATACTGGGAAAATCCCTGCACACAGCCTATAATGGGCATGTTACGAACACACATAAGTAGAAATATGGTAAATTGGTTTACAGTGGTATATTCTTGCCGGGTGCTTAAAGGATCACTATAGTGTTAGGAAAACAAAGCGGTCCCCTTCATCAGCTTACCTTAATTCAGCGCTGGAGCGGACTGCGCATGCGTGGCAAGTGCCGCGCGCGTATTCAAAGTGTCCATAGGAAAGTATTTCTCAATGCTTTCCTATGGATGTTCTGCGTGATGGAGGCAAAATTCCCCTCCAGCGTTGCAGATGCGCCTCTAGTGGCTGTCCGGAAGAGGCTGGCTTAACCCCAAATGTAAACATAGCAGTTTCTCTGAAACTGCTATGTTTACATGTGAAGGGTTAAAACCTGAGGGACCTGTCACCCAGACCACTTCATTGAGCTGAAGTGGTCTGGGTGACTATAGTGTCCCTTTAAGCCTGGGACTTTGGTATCCACATTGTGAAAGAAACGGCAGCACTCACGGTCTTCACTTAAAATCTTCTTTTATTTGCAAGATTAAAACATGGATCAACGTTTCAGTCCCTAAGTGGGACTTTCTTCAGGATCAATATCATATTATTTCCCAAGCAAATAAAAGAAGATATATATATATATATATATATATATATATATATATATATTGTGAAACAAACAGCAGCACTCACGGTCTTCACTTAAAATCTTCTTTTAGATACTGTGGCGGAACCGACCTCACCACGTGTTCTTGGAGGGGGCTGCTTGCCCGCCTCCTACCTTCTGACTATGGCCCTGGGATATATGGCATTTGAAAACACTATTTGTTCCCTGTGACAAAACTGTGGAGTTACTGGGTGGCCACCATTTCATGTATCAGAGGCACATGGTGAGAACAATGGATGAAGCACATGGTGAGAACAATGGATGGCGGCCATTTTAACTCTCAGACACTGTTTTGACTTTTCTACACGGTGCCATCTCGCCGGTATTTGGTGCACAAAGACATCGTTCAGTAGTTTTAAACTACAGAACAGGGGACACATTTAACAGTAATTATTTTTCATATAGCCTGTATGTGTTCTGCAGAAACTGCATTAAACCGTATCTTCCAAACTACTGAACGGATCTGGGTGAATTTTGGATATGTGGTTCACCCAGATCCCCTGGTTCCGAGGATATATTTATATATTATTTTTTATGGGGTTATTGCATGTTTTGGAAGGGCATTGTTCAGTGGAAATGTTCCCACGAACAAGGTGAACAAGCTCCAGGGTAGAACTATGGATTCTGTTTGGTAGTTGTGATGTTTTGTACAAATCAGCAAATAATTCCTGTATAACGAAGTACTCACTTTATTAATACATACATAGCAGGATCTTCATATTGCTGCCTTGTTACACAGGGTTTCAAATCCCTCGAACATTCCACCAACCACCCATACATCACATCTCCTTCCTTTCTCAACCAAAGAAAAAAAAAATAGTAAAAAGTCAACAATAATAAAAGAACTATTTAAAAATGTGTCCTTAATCTGCATCATTCTGTCCATCATCTTCAAGATCTATAATCTTTTTTTCAGGACAGCTTATTCTACTCCTACTAGGATACCATTTCCGCCTTCTCACTGTGGATTTTCTCCGACTATAGTCCCTTATGGATTTTCTTGTTGCCAGCGGTTTGTGGCCCTTCTCTCTCTTGTTAAATGGCCAGTATTTTCATGACCACAGCCTTCATGGTTACTTGAACTGTGGCTTGGAAGTTCTTGTTACTGAGTTTCATGGGGTATTTCCTCCAAAACATCCCCTATTACATCATGAGCCTCAGTAACAGGTGTATTGAAGACTTCAGAAATGTCATCATGCCAAACTCCATGCCAGATATCAGTGTCTGGTTGCATGAGTGGCCCTACCCACTTTGATTGGTTGTCTGTTATACGTGGACAAAGTTGATTTGTATGTCTCCGTGTGTAACATCCATCAGAGGTTAAAACGTTATAGTGCGCCGGCCCCAGAACTTCCTTTATCACTGCTTCTTTCCAACAATTCTCCTGATGATATACACGCATCCAAACAGAAACCCCTGTCTGGTAACAACGACCTGCTTTTCCGACTTGCATTTTCGATTGTTGCTGGATGACCCTTTGTTGAATCTCTGGTTTTAGCAGATCCAACTTTGTCCTGAGTTCACGGCCTAACATAAGGCATGCTGGAGGTTGTCCAGTGGTTGGATGAGGTGTATTTCGATACTGTAGAAGGAACTCAGACAAATGATGTTCAGGTCTCTTTCCTTCTGCTTTCAGACTTCTCAGAAAACCCTTTAACGTTTGAACAAAACGTTCTGCTTGACCATTAGTAGCAGGATAATACAGTGCTGTACGATGATGCCGAATACTGTTTTCCTTGAGAAAAGCCTGAAATTGGCCAGAAACAAACTGCGGTCCATTATCTGAAACAAGCACTCTGGGCAAGCCAAATGTTGCAAATAGTTTCTGTAATGCTTTAACAGTAGCTTCTGCAGTGGTCTGCGACATGAATAGAACTTCTGGCCATTTAGAAGTGCATCTACCACAATCAGATACATTTTATTTTCCACTGGTCCAGCAAAGTCTATGTGAATTCTCTGCCATGGTGACAGAGGCCAGGTCCAAGGTTGTACGGCACCATGTGGAAAGTCACGATGTGCTTGTGCACAACCAGTGCAACCTGAAACATAACGGGCAATATCCTCATCAATGGTTTTCCACCATACATGACCTCTTGCCTTCTGCTTCATGCGGGCTATGCCAGGATGACCTACATGTAAAATTTCAAGAATCGGTTGTTGTAACACAAAAGGAATAACCACCCGTTCTCAAAACTGCCTCTACATTCTGTTTATGTTCCTCCTCTGATTTACCCATCACCAGTATGTCATCAAACAGGCACTGTATCCTAGGAATTCCAGCTAACAGCTTGTCCATTGTTCGCTGCCAGACAGCTGGTGCTGTGCCAAAAACCATATGGTTATACCTGAATAGCCCCCGATGGGTATTAATCGTAAATAGTGGTCGAGACTCTGGATGTACAGATAACTGTAAGTATGCATGTTTCAAGTCAATTTTGGTGAATTGCTGGCCACCTGCCAATGATGCAAAAATATCATCTACCCTAGGAAGGGGATACTTATCTATTTTAAGCTGTGTGTTAAGAGCCATGCAGAAATCCCCACAAATCCGTATCTCCCCATTTCGTTTTCTCACAGGAACAATGTGAACCTATTTTCACTATTGTGAACCCGGGAGATGATATTCAGCTCCTCTAATCTCCTCAATTCTGCCTCCACTCCAGCCCTTAGAGCAAAAGGCACACTTCTTGCTTTTAAAAATTTAAGTGTTGCTCCTTCCTTTAATTATTTTTTCAATATATAATCTTTATTGTTTTATAAAGAGGTAACAATAGAAGCGTCAAATTTCACATACAACACAATACAGTATCGTACAAAATATATGGTGATAACATGTGCAGTAGCATTATTGTCTCAGTGCGCGTTATACATGACTTTATACAAATATACATCTTCGTGAAGGAATAAGCCGTCTGATGCATTAAATACATACATATAGTGATACTCAGGTATAAACAAAACTATTGAGATAGCCTTGAAAGCTAGACAGTTGTCACAATATTTTAGCCACGACTGAACTGATCTGCACTCCACTTCTACATCAGTAGATATCTAGATGGTATACTAACCAAGTACACAGTACCAGGAGAGCAGGTATGAAAGCATAAAATTAAAGAAAAAATTCAAAACTGTGGAAGTAACGCGGGGACATTCCGTCCGGTATAGGTAGAGTGCTCAGTGTCGCCATCATTGTTAAATAGTGGTCAAGGTGACCTTGCCAGGTGTTGTGGTATTGTGAGAAGATTATAGATAATTAAACCACGGTTAAAGCGGTGTACCTGAGTTTTCCATGACTGAGGGTGTGGTCAGAACATTCTTATCCCTCTTGCTACTCTGTAGTAATTAGCTGTACACCATATACTTAGCATGACTAAGAACATAACATAATGTAAACAGTTACATATATATACGTAAAATAACCATAATAAAGGAAAGGTGAGGAATGGTGGTTGGGAAGGGTACAGTAGGATATAGCGTGTCGTGTGTTATAATACATTATATTATAGTAGAATATATTATAGTAGTATTATGTGGTTTAGTAGTCTGGTAAATTATAGTAGGATAATATAGCATAGTATCGTATAGTGTTGTATATTAGTGTCGTATATTAGGCCTCATGCCGTGTGGGATACCTTGTTCATTCTAGTTTGCGGGTTTGCGGGTTTACAGCCCTCGATGTCCTATACAGTACATATAGGGAAATGGTAAGGATCAGAGGGAAACATGTAGTTAGTACAGCTCGTTACAGTGTAGCACGAGATTCTGTAAAAGACTCCCAATTTTTCCATCTATCCAGAAAGTGTGATCTTTTTCCCCCTTTTGCCCACTCGTATTCGTGGTGGTATGTAGCCTCTACCCTATGTAGAACCTCCTTCAAGGAAGGGGTCTTGGTGTCTTTCCAATGGGATGCAATGCTAATTTTTGCTGCCACCAGTATGTTTAATACTGCGTCTCTGGATGGTCTATCACGTAGGTTTGGGATAATGTGGAGCAAATAGATTTCTGGAGCTAGTGGGAAAGTAATCTTACAGATTGCATGGATGGTTGTTTGTACGACCTTCCAAAAGTGTTGGAGGTTAGGACAGTGCCAAAATATATGTTCTATAGATCCTAAACCAGAGTTGCAGTGCCAGCATGTTGAGGGAGATTTGGGATAAATTTTGTGAATCCTGCTCGGGACTAAGTACCATCTCATTAACATTTTAAAGTAGGCTTCCCAGAGTGTGACACATTTCGAAGATTGTTTAGTGTAAGTGATGGCTTGTTCCCATTCTATGAATGTTGGGGTTACCCCTAACGATGTCTCCCACTGCTGCATATAAGGTAGTTTGGAGGATCCGTGATTATCAGACAACGTCATATAACATAGGGAAAGAAGTTTGCAAGAAGGATGAATCAATTTGGCATGGTAACATTGTGCACCTATATTACTAAGTGACAGCGGGTCAATGAACTCAATCGATCGTGATATTAAAATATGTTTAACACATAAATACATGAAAATATCTCTCGATGGCAGTTTGTACCGTTCTTGCAGTGTTGGGAAAGGATGGATACCATCTGTACCAAACAGTTTGTGTACATGTGTGACACCTAAGGATGACCATTTAGACGTTTGGAGGTTGGGAGATAAGGTAGAGAAGGCTGACAATGGTGCGAGGTACAGTAACTCTGCTTTTGGCCACAATGCTGTATTCCATGAAGGCCATGATTTTGTAAGATATTGTGATGTTGGAAGCGTGGAGCTTGTTGCTAAGGGGGTGGATGACCATAGGGCATCATAGAGGGAGTGTGAACCCCCACAAGCGGATTCTAGGTCTACCCATACTGGTTTGTGTGTGCCCATCATGACATTGAGGCTTTGCGACATCAGGGTTGCTTCGTAGTAGAGCATGATGTTAGGAACGTTAAGGCCTCCTTTCTTGAATGGGTGCCATAAGGAGCGGAAAGAGATTCTTGGGGTTTTTTTCTTCCAAATATGAGCGTTAATTGCCCTTTGGAACCGTTGAAGGAGCGAATTAGGTAAGGTGATAGATAATGACCTAAACAGGTAGAGTATATGTGGCAGAATCATCATCTTGATAGAATTTATTCTACCAAACCATGATGTGTAGAGATTGCTCCAAGAACCCATCTGTTTAGAAATATTGGACAGGACCGCAATGTGATTTTCCTTTATAGTTAGGGATTTAGAGTGCGTTAATTTGATACCTAGGTATGAAATTGCGTTAGTTTGCCATGCGAATTGGTAGGTATTTTTCAGTTCGTTCACCAATTGCTTATCAAGTCTTATGGGGAGTATCTGGGTTTTATTAACGTTATTTTTATAATAGGAGATATCTCCATATGTGGTCAGTGTTCGTAATAGGTGAGGTATGGATTCAGATGGGTTGGCTAGAAAGAGGATCACATCATCGGCAAAGAGTGCCAACTTTTTCTCTCCAGCCGGAGTATCTATGCCGGGTAACGCCGCATCAAGCTTGATCGTTCTTACTAGAGGTTCCAAACATAAGATGAAGGGTGACAAGGGACACCCTTGCCTCGTGCCATTAGTTATACGAAAGTTCCTTGAGGTGAAGCCGGAACTAAATACCTTAGCAGATGGAGTGGAATATAGGGCCATGATACTGGTAATGAAGGCATTGGAGAAACCAAAGGCCGACAAAGTTTCGGACATATAATCCCAATTTAGGCGGTCGAATGCCTTTTCCGCGTCTAATGCCAACAAGGCACCTGATTTATTTTTAAAGTTGGCCCAATCAATTAAGTCCATACAGTATCTGGTGTTGTCCCCAACTTGCCTGCCAGGAACAAAGCCCGCTTGTTCCTCTGAGACTAACGTGGACAACAAGGGACGAATTCTGTTGGCAAGCAGTTTGGCGTACAACTTAACATCGGCATTAAGTAGTGAAATCGGCCTGAGGTTGCTGCAAAGTGTTGGTGGTTTATTTGGTTTAGGCAATGTGATAATGGCATTTCTTGTGGGAATTTACCTGCCATTCTAATTTTGTTAAATAATGTTGTAAGGTGTTGTGTTAGTCGCGATGCCAATTTTAAATAATAATAGTTGGAGAGACCATCAGGCCCGGGTGCTTTATGTTTTGGCAAGGATTTAATCGTGTTAGCCACTTCAATATCCGTAAAGGGGGCATCTAAAAGGTTATTGTGATGCGTCGATAGTTGAGGGAGTGTGATCCGAGAGAGATATTGTGTTATGTCTAATGCATTGGGAGTTGTTGTGACTAAGCTATTGCGAAGATTGTAAAGATCTTCGTAGAAGCTGGCCAGTTCTTCAACAATCGTATTCGGGTTATATAGTCTTACATGATCTTTGGAATATAAATAAGGGATTTTAGTTTGTAGATATTTTGCTTTCAGTTGATTAGCCAATATCTTGCCTGCCTTATTCCCTGAAATGTAATATGTTTGTTGAGTTTTACGTGCTTGCTTAGTATATAATTGTGTTTGAAGAAGATGAATATCCTGTTGTACTTTGGTAATTTGACGGGTGACTGACTTAGATGTGGATTGTTTGTTGGATTCTTCTAACTTCCTAAGGGTATGGCGGAGTGCAGTCTCTTTAGAGATATAACTTTTTTTAGCTATGGAACCCAGTTTAATGAAGTGACCCCTGACGACTGCTTTGTGTGCCAGCCATTGGGTTTCTACTGTGGTATCTTCCGTGGAGTTCGCCTCAAAGTAATTATCTAGTACCGTGGAAATATGTTGAATGTCGGCAGGGTTGTCAAGTAGAGATTCTTTCAAATGCCATTTACCTCTCCCTGTTGTGGGATATGGCACTGCCAGCGTGACCAAGATGGGGGCATGATCGGACCATGTCCGAAGCCCAATGGATTGGTCCTTAAGATGTGGGAGGGTATGTTTGTCGACTAGGCAGAGGTCGATGCGTGTATATGTTAGATGGACCTGTGAGAAGTATGTGTAATCACGTGCTGTTGGAAATAAATTTCTCCAGGTGTCGTATAGATCTTGCTCATGAAGGAGCCGAGAGAACAACTTACTATTGTGAATAGATAATTTATTGGGAGGTTTGTTTTTGATGCGTTGTATATCTAGAGAGGGCGTGAGGGTACAGTTACAGTCGCCACAAATGATAACATGGCCCTGTTTAATGGAATTTATTTTCTTAATGGCTTTGTTAAGAAATGAGAATTGAGCCTCATTGGGAGCGTATAGCGATACCACAGTTACTTGAATACCATTTAGTTCGCCTACTAGAACCAGTAAACGGCCAGCTGGGTCAGCGAACTGTTTATGAACTGTATAAAGCCAATCTTTGTGGAAAAAAATTGCAACACCTTTGGACTTGTTTGGTGAGTAAGCGTGATACACTTGTGGGTACATTGGAGAACGAATCTGAGGAGGGTTGTGTTTCGCAAAGTGTGTCTCTTGGACACAGACAATCGCGGTTTCTGCTTTATGCATGTCCTTTAATAATTGCTTTCGTTTGTAGGGGCTATTGAGGCCTTTGACGTTAAGGGAAAAGATTTGTAGTGTATTAGGCTGCATCTATTTCGTAAAGTGAGGAGGCAATGGGACAGTTGTCGCATCTTAGTTTAGTACCGTGCAGTGTAGCACTCCTAGGGGTATACAGCATTGCCCAGTCTGGAGGCATGGAAGCCAAGATGATATTGGGAACCCTCTCAATATTCCCTTTGCAGTGGAAACTCTCAGATATTATGGAATGGTCTGGTGCGGTTTGGACATAAAGGCCTAATCGTGAAATTGGAAGGGGAGGGGGAGGGGAAGGGAAAAAAAGAAACAGAAAAAAACCTGAAGGAAACAAACAATAACAATAACTAAGGTATATACAAAGGAAACCCTTGATGGGTTTCACATAAACCGTCATCCGTAGGATATGCAGGAACATATCCCATGACGACCTAGGGAGGTCTTGTGGGCTCCTCCCGACCAATGTCACATGAAAGTAGTTTCATAGTACGAATACATTGTTTTGTCTATCTTAATGTATGCTATAGAGCCATCCTCTGCACTATAACGGGTAATGCCATGGTCCAAACCACAGTAGTAGAGAAGTCTAGATACTACGCAAGGTGTGGCATACAGATGTATAAGTTATGCTGTCACACCTAGTGGCATTATCATCGGATGGGCATTGTTATGACTGGTTGCCGTTATAGTATGGCTACTCGCCCTGGATATGTACGCCCATGTCGGTTACGCTTGTTTGCAGCCTAAGAAAATAGATCAAGCCCCAGAACCGGAGCCCTAGTGCCAGAGGCGATATACTGTTATGAACTACAATATACAGACGTACAAGAAAGACATAGCGCCACCTTAGATGGGATGAAACACATTAGGCATGCTACCGTACGTTGTATAAAGCACTCACAATATTTGTAAATCATGTGGGCTATTACTTTTCTACAGAGTAAGTTATACATATGACCCGGTCATCCAGATCAATTTTTAGATTAGGATTGAGATAGGTATACTGGAAAATCGGTATGGACGAAGCTATATGCAGGATATATATATCGAGTGTCTTCAATAAGGTGGGACATTGAAGGGCACCCAGATCATCAGTCTGCATAGCGCTATACTAGTGAGCCATATAGTATCACATTCCCTTTCATGAACATAGATATAATATATTGGCAGTAGCGCTGTATATAATGTACGCAGCAATCTAAACTATAAAATTATACATGATCTAACTGAACAGTATTCCCAACATTTCTAGATAGGGCTCACGGATATAGAATCAGAGATATTGCTATAATCTCAATTACATATCCAAGGTACTTATCAATACGTCTTGTGTGGACACATGTAACCATAAGGAGATCACGGAGTGTTGGTTGGTGATTTCGCCATTTGCCAGTCTGCTTGAAGTTTTTTCGGGGATGCATTATTCGATGCTTTTTGGGGTTGGGAAGTACCAGTCCATAGTCCCCAGGCTGAGATCAGCTTCATACCTTCCATCGGGTCAGTCGCTATGTGATTTCGACCTTGACGCCAGATTATTAATTTGGTGGGATAACCCTATTTGTAAGCCACGTTGTTATAAATCCCCTTCTTTTTTCCATTGTAGCTGCCGATAAATCAGCATAAAGTGTGATCCGATGATGAGGTTCCGGAAGTGATGGGGCTTTCCTCGCCGCTGCCAGCAGGGTTTCTTTATGTGCAAAGTAATGAAATCTTACAATAACGTCCTTAGGGACTTCAGTTGATAGACGAGCAGGCCGTGGGAGTCTGTGCATGCGATCATATGCCCATGAGGAGTCAGGTAGGCCCGGGACCAGAGTGTTGCATGGTAGTGCCTCTTGCATAACATCATCCGGTATGCCCCTGAATCTTATATTTTGCCTTCTAGACCTGTCTTCCATGTCAGCAAGCTTGTCTCTTAATAGAGAATTTTCTTCGGACAGTTTCTGGACTTTGTCCACCACTTCATTGTGTGCTATACAGAGCTCGTCCGTTTTATTTTCCAGGTGACTAGTTCTGTCACCGATATTAGAAATTTATTTTCTCAGATCGCCATTAATGCGGTGGAAGTCTGCTGTTATAGTAGCTCTGAGCTCTTGCAGCATCTTGTGAAGGCTGCGTTCCGTCACTGGAGCTTCAGTGTATTTGTATGAGCTCTGTTCGTAGTCTGATTGACCGTCGGATAGATTAGATGTTTCGTCGCCATCTTGGATTTCTTTGCGGCGGTCCACTCTTTTCAATTTTGTCATGTCCGACAGCTTGAGCTGCTTGGGAGGAGGCATTGTAGGGTGCGGTAATATTCCTGTAAGTTCAGGGTAGAGGGTAGCGGTGATTCGATCGCTGAATGCCGTTCAATTAGTTGCTCAAGGTCGGGATAACGGCAGCGCTCCTATGCCATGCTTCCCCCTTTACAGTCCCTAATTGGCCTTAAAACACTGGTGCATACTTTTCCTGTAATTCCCTAATCCAGTCAAGTCTGGTCTGATTTTCATTCAACACGTGACATGAATACTTATGCACTTGAGGCATCCCGAGAGCCCTTATCCACTCCCTACCAAAAAGTGGAGGTCCTCCATTCTCTAAGATATAGAGAGGTAGTTTCTTCTTACACTTGTTGAATGTAACTGTGACTGTCACACAAACCACTGGTATTAACAGCTCTTTAGAATATGTCTACAGTCTTGCTGTTGTCTGAATTATTGGCCCATGTATTTTAAGGCGTTTCCAGTCTGTCAAAGAAATCACTGACACAGCTGCAGCTGTGTCCAAATCCATAGTCAGTTCCTTTCCATTTACAACAACCTGAACTGTGAATGCAGCCAGATTAGAACCTATTTTATATATTTTTAAATTTCGGACAGGAAATTGTTCATCCGAATCCTCAGAAGACTCCTGCATTTGTACTCTATAGGCATTCATTGCTCTGTCTCTCAAGCGATTACTGCTTGACTCTGCTGTGGATTTACACCCCCTTTGTAGTTGGCACTTGGCATCCTTGAATCTGCATGTAGTTGCAACATGTGTAGCAGCAACGCAGCGATAACATTTTTAATGTGAATGTTCCTGTTTTGAAAGTCTCTTTTCCTGTGGTATACTCCGTGCTCTAGTGTCTAATTTTAAAACGTCTACCTCTGTCTCCTGTGTGTTGTCTAGTCTGCTGTATAATAGATTAGCATACTTAGAGGCTTGTTCTATAATACTTGCCATGTTCATTGCCTTTTTAAATGTTAAATCTTCTTCTGTAAGCAGTCTCCTTAGCACTGTATCACTTGCAATGCCCATTACAAACTGGTCTCGCAGAGCAGTGGGCAGGTAGTCCCCAAAACAGCAGGTGCTGGTGAGTTTCCGTAACGCAATGGCATATGCTGAAACTGATTCACCAGGCTCTTGTCTTCTTTTATAGAATTTAAATCTCTCTGCTATCTCTAGTGGTTTTGGTTGGAAATGGCCAATTAACAGAGTAATCGGGCTTGCCAATGGCTTGCTGGCAGGTTTCTATGGGTGTAAGAGGCTCCTTAGCGTATCATACGTTCTGGCTCCTATAACTGAGAATGTTTTGCCAGTCTGTGGAGTTTATGCAAGGACTCTCTTACAAGCTGCAGGGCCCTGGGCAAGACAGTTTAGGGGACTCCCTTCATTTACACAAATGCATGCATGATTAGAAACACATACAGTTGCAAGAAAAAGTATGTGAACCCTTTGGAATGATATGGATTTCTGCACAAATTGGTCATAACATGTGATCTGATCATCAACTAAGTCACAACAATAGACAATCACAGTCTGCTTAACCCCTTAAAACCGGAGGACGTACAATTACGCCCTCTAATAGGCGGCTCTAAACGCCGCCGGGCGTAATTGTACGCCCTCCGGTTTTTGTTAACTTACCCGGTCGCCGGCGGTCCCACGCCGGCGATCGCGGTGGGGGGGACTCCCAGGGAGCCCCCCGCGGCACATCCGTCCTCGTTGAAGCCCCCCGGCCATGTGAGAGTGGGGTCCTAGCGAGGACCCCACAATCACATGGCCGGGTATAGCTGGCTTCTGTATTGCCGGCAGGGGGGCTGCCTGTAATGACAGGTGGTCCCCCTGCTGGCTGAAAATAAAAGTAAAATAAGTTAATGGTGTAAAAAAAAATTATTATATATACTTAGATCATATATATATATATTATATATATATGATCTAAGTATATATATACACATATACATACACACACATACACCGTCTAGGTGTATTTTACTATTAATATATATATAATTATATATATATATTAATATCAAATTACACGTAGACTGATACTGATTAAATATATATATAATTATTGTTATATATATATTTATATATAATATAAAAAAAATAAAAATGTAAATACGTTAAAAAATAAAATTAAAAAAATAATTAAAAATAAATAATTAAAAATATATAGATGTGTGTTATTTCGTTCTAACTGTTTTGTGAAATTAATATATATATATATATCAAAATACACGTAGAACGAAATAATATATATATCTATATACATAAATATATACGTATATATCACTATATATATACCTATATATAAATAAAAATATTTTTAAAAAATTATATAGATATATACATATATATACATACGTATATATATACATATATTAATTCTACATATATATTTATGTAATATTTTTACATAATTAGGTATCTTAATTAATTACAATTAGCGGGACCTGCCTGACAACCCATGCCGAAAGTAAAGGGAATTTAATTTGCTAGCACTATATTTAACCCTATAACTTTCCAAGACACCATAAAACCTGTACATGGGGGGTACTGTTCTACTCGGGAGACTTCGCTGAACACAAATATTAGTGTTTCAAAACAGTAAAATGTATTACAACGATGATATCGCCAGTAAAAGTGAAGTTTTTTGCATTTTTCACGCACAAACAGCATTACACGGACAATATTATTGCTGTGATACTTTTTACTGTTTTGAAACACAAATATTTGTGTTCAGCGAAGTCTCCCGAGTACAACAGTACCCCTCATGTACAGGTTTTATGGTGTTTTCAAAAGTTACAGCGTCAAATATAAGGCTTGCGTTACAGTTTTTTCACATTAAAATTCGCCAGATTGGTTACGTTGCCTTTGAGACCCTATGGTAGCCCAAGAATGAAAATTACCCTATGATGGCATACCATTTGCAGTAGTAGACAACCCAAGGTATTGCAAACAGGGTATGTCCAGTCTTTTTTAGTAGCCACTTAGTCACAAACACTGGCCAAAATTGGCGTTTTTTGCATTTTTCACACACAAACAAATACTAACGCTAACTTTGGCCAGTGTTTGTGACCAAATGGCTACTAAAAAAGACTGGACATACCCCATTTGCAATACCTTGGGTTGTCTACTATTGCAAATGGTATGCCATTATGGGTGTAAATTTCATTCCCGGGCTACTATACAGTCTCAAAGGCAACGTAACCAATCTGGCGAATTTCAATTTCAAATGTAACGTGCTATATTTGACCCTGTAACTTCCCAAAACGCCATAAAACCTGTACATAGGGGGTACTGTCTTACACGTGAGACTTTACTAAATACAAATATGTGTATTTTATTGCAGTAAAATCAAACAGTATTATGACACTGACCTTTAAAATGCAATTTAGAACTAAAAAAATCAAAAAAATCGTATTTTCTCCCATTTTTTTCATATTAAATTATGTTTCATAGCTAAATATTTGATATTAAATGAAAGCCCTGTTTCCCCTGCATAAAATGATATATAATAAGGGTGGGTGCATTTTCTATGAAAGAGGTGTATTACGGTTGGACAGACATGTAGCGCAAATGCCAGGTTTTGTTTACATTTTGTTTTGTTCACAATGTGTACATTTGGCTCCGTCCTTAAGGGGTTAAACTAATAACACACAAAGAATGAAATGTGGCCATGTTTTTATTGAACACACCATGTAAACATTCACAGTGCAGGTGGAAAAAGTATGTGAACCCTTGGATTTAATAACTGGTTGAACCTCCTATAGCAGCAATAACTTCAACCAAATGTTTCCTGTAGTTGCAGATCAGATGTGCACAACGGTCAGGAGTAATTCTTGACCATTCCTCTTTACAGAACTGTTTCAGTTCAGCAATATTCTTGGGATGTCTGGTGTGAATCGCTTTCTTGAGGTCATGCCACAGCATCTCAATCGGGTTGAGGTCAGGACTCTGACTGAGCCACTTCAGAAGGCGTATTTTCTTCTGTTTAAGCCATTCTGTTGTTGATTTACTTCTATGCTTTGGGTCATTGTCCTGTTGCAACACCCATCTTCTGTTGAGCTTCAGCTGGTAGACAGATGGCCTTAAGTTCTCCTGCAAAATGTCTTGATAAACTTGGGAATTAATTTTTCCTTCGATGATAGCAATCCGTCCAGGCCCTGATGCAGCAAAGCAGCCCCAAACCATGATGCCCCCACCACCATACTTCACAGTTGGGATGAGGTTTTGATGTTGGTGTGCTGTGCCTTTTTTTCGCCACACATAGTGTTGTGTGTTTCCTCCAAACAACTCAACTTTGGTTTCATCTGTCCACAGAATATTTTGCCAGTACTGCTGTGGAACATCCAGGTGCTCTTGTGCAAACTGTAAACGTGCAGCAATGTTTTGTTTGGATAGCAGTGGCTTCCTCTGTGGTATCCTCCCATGAAATCCATTCTTGTTTAGTGTTTTACGTATTGGAGACTCGCTAACAGGGATGTTAGCATTTGCCAGTGACTTTTGTAAGTCTTTAGCTGACACTCTAGGATTCTTCTTCACCTCATTGAGCAGTCTGCGCTGTGCTCTTGCAGTCATCTTTACAGGACGGCCACACCTAAGGAGAGTAGCAGCAGTGCTGAACTTTCTCCATTTATAGACAATTTGTATTACCGTGGACTGATGAACAGCAAAGCTTTTGGAGATACTTTTATAACCCTTTCCAACTTTATGCAAGTCAACAATTCTTAATCGTAGGTCTTCTGAGAGCTCTTTTGTGCGAGGCATCATTCACATCAAGCAATGCTTCTTGTGAAAAGCAAACCCAGAACTAGTGTGTGTTTTTTAAAGGGCAGGGCAGCTGTAATCAACACCTCCAATCTCATCTCATTGATTGGACTCCAGTTGGCTGACATCTCACTCCAATTAGCTCTTGGAGATGTCAATAGTCTAGGGGTTCACATACTTTTTCCACCTGCACTGTGAATGTTTACATGGTGTGTTCAATAAAAACATGGCACTATTTCATTCTTTGTGTGTTATTAGTTTAAGCAGACTGTGATTGTCTATTGTTGTGACTTATATGATGATCAGATCACATTTTATGACCAATTTGTGCAGAAATCCATATCATTCCAAAGGGTTCACATACTTTTTCTTGCAACTGTACATCACTTGCCACTTACAAACATCTATTTGGACATACATGTACACAGGGTTATCCATGGATAGCTTTAAACACACACCGACCTAATAAGAAACACAATCACACACTAGAACACATACATAGATATACTCAAAGACACAGATGCACAGGAGCAGACATTCATGGAAACACCGCAGCACAAACACACAGCCTAATCACAGAAACACAAATATGCATAAACACTAATGCAGACACACGCTAATGGACATTCATAGACACACATTAACACACACACTCTCTCACTCTTTACTTTACACAGAGAGGAAATTAAAGTGGCTTAATGCTTCCCCTAGTGTCGGATAATTACACCTACATCTTTTACTTTTATTCTCCCCCTGTACAGTCCCATTGCTGTCTCTGGTTGCTGCACAGACAATGTGAGCTGAGCCCGGGTCTCCCAGAGAACTAATGGTTAGAGACAATCAATTCTCCCATTGGCCAATCCCAGTGTGGCGCTACTCACTCCATGTAAAAAGGGCCGTCCTGTGTGTGTATGTGTGCTCGTCACAGTTATCCTTAGTTTATATTTCAGTTCATATTTTGTAGTCATTTAGAAATGATTTATAATCCATAACAAATCATCATACTTGCTTGGCAATGCATTTGTTTACTCTGATATTTATTTACTAATCCGTGAACTCTAAATTTAAATCCAAATTGAATATGTAGAACAAGATAACAAATTGCATTCTCGTATTATTTGTTCTGTTTCATAAAATTAAAATGTTGTGGTGTATATAGCTCCTAAATGTCCCGATTTAGGAGCGACAGTCTCTGTTTTTGTCCCAAATTCCTCTCCCCTCTTTTCTTATGTCTCTCTTTTCTAGGAGCTCCATATTGATGGTGTGTCTGAGTGTATAACAGAGCTCCGCAGCAATAATACTCCCAGTAATGTGTTATAACAGAGCTCCACAGCAATAATACTCCCAGTAATGTGTCTGAGTATATAACAGAGCTCCACAGCAATAATACTCCCAGTAATGTGTCTGAGTGTATAACAGAGCTCCACAGCAATAATACTCCCAGTAATGTGTCTGAGTGTATAACAGAGCTCCACAGCAATAATACTCCCAGTAATGTGTCTGAGTGTATAACAGAGCTCCACAGCAATAATACTACAGTAATGTGTCTGAGTGTATAACAGAGCTCCACAGCAATAATACTCCCAGTAATGTGTCTGAGTGTATAACAGAGCTCCACAGCAATAATACTCCCAGTAATGTGTCTGAGTGTATAACAGAGCTCCACAGCAATAATACTCCCAGTAATGTGTCTGAGTGTATAACAGAGCTCAACAGCAATAATACTCCCAGTAATGTGTCTGAGTGTATAACAGAGCTCCACAGCAATAATACTCCCAGTAATGTGTCTGAGTGTATAACAGAGCTCCACATCAATAATACCCCCAGTAATGTGTTATAACAGAGCTCCACAGCAATAATACTCCCAGTAATGTGTCTGAGTATATAACAGAGCTCCACAGCAATAATACTCCCAGTAATGTGTCTGAGTGTATAATAGAGCTCCACAGCAATAATACTCCCAGTAATGTGTCTGAGTGTATAACAGAGCTCCACAGCAATAATACTCCCAGTAATGTGTCTGAGTGTATAACGGAGCTCCACAGCAATAACACTCTCAGTAATGTGTCTGAGTGTATAACAGAGCCCCACAGCAATAATACTCCCAGTAATGTGTCTGAGTGTATAACAGAGCTCCCTAGCAATAATACTCCCAGTAATGTGTCTGAGTGTATAACAGAGCTCCACAGCAATAATACCCCAGTAATGTGTCTGAGTGTATAACAGAGCTCCACAGCAATAATACTCCCAGTAATGTGTCTGAGTGTATAACAGAGCTCCACAGCAATAATACTCCCAGTAATGTGTCTGAGTGTGTAACAGAGCTCCCCAGCAATAATACTCCCAGTAATGTGTCTGAGTGTGTAACAAAGCTCCCCAGCAATAATACTCCCAGTAATGTGTCTGAGTGTATAACAGAGTTCCACGACAGTAATACTCCCAGTAATGTGTCTGAGTGTATAACAGAGCTCCACAGCAATAATACTCCCAGTAATGTGTCTGAGTGTATAACAGAGCTCCACAGTAATAATACTCCCAGCAATGTGTCTGAGCGTATAACAGAGCTCCACAACAATAATACTCCAAGTAATGTGTCTGAGTGTATAACAGAGCTCCACAGCAATAATACTCCCAATGTGTCTAGTGTATAACAGAGCTCCCACAGCAATAATACTCCCAATGTGTGTCTGGAGTGTATAACAGAGCTCCCAGCAATAATACTCCCAGTATTGTGTCTGAGTGTATAACAGAGCTCCACAGCAATAATACTCCCAGTAATGTGTCTGAGTGTATAACAAGAGCTCCCATCAATAATACCCAGTAATGTGTTATAACAAGAGCTCCACAGCAATAATACTCCCAGTAATGTGTCTGAGTGTATAACAAGAGAGCTCCACAGCAATAATACTCCCAGTAATGTATCTGAGTGTGTAGCAAGAGCTCCCAATATACTCCCAGTAATGTGTCTGAGTGTATAACAGAGCTCCCTAGCAATAATACTCCCAATAATGTGTCTGAGTGTATAACAGAGCTCCACAGCAATAATACTCCCAATAATGTGTCTGAGTGTATAACAGAGCTCCACAGCAATAATACTCCCAATAATGTGTCTGAGTGTATAACAGAGCTCCACAGCAATAATACTCCCAGTAACGTGTCTGAGTGTATAACAGCTCCACAGCAATAATACTCCCAGTAACGTGTCTGAGTGTATAACAGAGCTCCACAGCAATAATACTCCTAGTAATGTGTCTGAGTGTATAACAGAGTCCCACAGCAATAATACTCCTAGTAATGTGTCTGAGTGTATAACAGAGTCCCACAGCAATAATACTCCCAGTAATGTGTCTGTGTGTATAACAGAGCCCCACAGCAATAATACTCCCAGTAATGTGTCTGAGTGTATAACAGAGCTCCACAGTAATAATACTCCCAGTAATGTGTCTGAGTGTATAACAGAGCTCCACAGCAATAATACTCCCAGTGATGTGTCTGACTGTACAACAGAGCCCACAGCAATAATACTCCCAGTAATGTGTCTGAGTGTATAACAGGCTCCACAGCAATAGCCTCCCAGTATGTAATGCAGGTGTATATGGGAGCTCCCCAGCAATAGCCTCCCAGTATTGTGTCACAGGTGTATAACAGAGAGCTCCAGCAATACTCCCAGTAATGTGTCTGAGTGTGTATAACAGAGCTCCCATCAATAATACCCCAATGTGTGTGCATGGAGCTCCCACAGCTTAATAATACTCCCAGTAATGTATCACAGGTATAACAGAGCTCCACAGCAATAATACTCCCAATTAATGTGTCACAGGTGTGTAGCAAGGCTCCCCAGCAATAATACTCCCCAGTAATGTGTACAGGTGTATAACAGAGCTCCACAGCAATAATACTCCCAGTAATGTGTCTGAGTGTATAACAGAGTCCCACAGCAATAATACTCCCAGTAATGTGTCTGAGTGTATAACAGAGCTCCACAGCAATAATACTCCCAGTAATGTGTCTGAGTGTATAACAGAGCTCCACAGCAATAATACTCCCAGTAATGTCTGAGTGTATAACAGAGCTCCACAGTAATAATACTCCCAGTAATGTGTCTGAGTGTATAACAGAGCTCCACAGCAATAATACTCCCAGTAATGTGTCTGTATAACTGAGCTCCACAGCAATAATACTCCCAGTAATGTGTCTGAGTGTATAACAGAGTTCCCCAGCAATAATACTCCCAGTAATGTGTCTGAGTGTATAACAGAGCTCCATAGCAATAATAATCCCAGTAATGTGTCCGAGTGTATAACAGAGCTCCTTAGCAATATTACTCCCAGTAATGTGTCTGAGTGTATAACAGAGCTCCACAGCAATAATACTCCCAGTAATGTGTCTGAGTGTATAACAGAGTTCCACAGCAATAATACTCCCAGTAATGTGTCTGAGTGTATAACAGAGCTCCACGGTAATAATACTTCCAGTAATGTGTCTGAGTGTATAACAGAGCCCCACAGCAATAATACTCCCAGTAATGTGTCTGAGTGTATAACAGAGCTCCACATCAATGATACTCCCAGTAATGTGTCTGAGGGTATAACAGAGCTCCACAGCAATAATACTCCCAGTAATGTGTCTGTGTGTATAACAGAGCTCTCCAGCAACAATACTCCCAGTAATGTGTCTGAGTGTATAACAGAGCTCCACAGCAATAATACTCCCAGTAATGTGTCTGAGTGTATAACAGAGCCCCCCAGCAATAATACTCCCAGTAATGTGCCTGAGTGTATAACAGAGCCCCCCAGCAATAATACTCCCAGTAATGTGTCTGAGTGTATAACAGAGCCCCCCAGCAATAATACTCCCAGTAATGTGTCTGAGTGTATAACAGAGCTCCACAGCAATAATACTCCCAGTAATGTGTCTGAGTGTATAACAGAGCTCCACAGCAATAATACTCCCAGTAATGTGTCTGAATGTACAACAGAGCTCCACGTCAATAATACTCCCAGTAATGTGTCTGAGTGTATAACAGTGCTCCACAGCAAAATGTACTTCCAGTAATGTGTCTGAGTGTATAACAGAGCTCCCCAGCAATAATACTCCCAGTAATGTGTCTGAGTGTATAACAGAGCTCCACAGCAATAATACTCCCAGTAATGTGTCTGAGTGTATAACAGAGCCCACATCAATAATACCCCCAGTAATGTGTTATAACAGAGCTCCACAGTAATAATATTCCCAGTAATGTGTCTGAGTGTATAACAGAGCTCCACAGTAATAATACTCCCAGTTATGTGTCTGAGTGTATAACAGAACTCCGCAGCCATAATACTCCCAGTAAATTGTTATAACAGAGCTCCACAGCAATAATACTCCCAGTAATGTGTTATAACAGAGCTCCACAGTGATAATACTCCCAGTAATGTGTCTGAGTGTATAACAGAGCTCCCCAGCAGTAATACATAACTCCCAGTAATGTGTCTGAGTATATAACAGAGCTCCACAGCAATAATACTCCCAGTAATGTGTCTTAGTGTATAACAGAGCTCCACAGCAATAATACTCTCAGTACTGTGTCTGAGTGTATAACAGAGCTCCACAGTAATAATACTCCCAGTAATGTGTCTGGGTGTATAACATAGCTCCGCAGCAATAATACTCCCAGTAATGTATCTGAGTGTATAACAGAGCTCCACAGCAATAATACTCCCAGTAATGTGACTGAGTGTATAACAGAGCTCCAGAGCAATAATACTCTCAGTAATGTGTCTGAGGGTATACAGAACTCCACAGCAATAATACTCCCAGTAATGTGTCTGAGTGTATAACAGAGCTCCACAGCAATAATACTCCCAGTAATGTGTCTGAGTGTATAACAGAGCTCCACAGCAATAATACTCCCAGTAATGTGTCTGAGTGTATAACAGAGCTCCACAGCAATAATACTCCCAGTAATGTGTCTGAGTGTATAACAGAGCTCCACAGCAATAATACTCCCAGTAATGTGACTGAGCTGTATAAGTAGAGCTCCACAGCAATAATACTCCCAGTAATGTGTCTGAGTGTATAACAGAGCTCCACAGTAATAATACTCCCAGTAATGTGTCTGAGTGTATAACAGAGCTCCACAGCAATAATACTCCCAGTAATGTGTCTGAGTGTATAACAGAGCTCCACAGCAATAATACTCCCAGTAATGTGTCTGAGTGTATAACAGAGCTCCACAGCAATAATACTCCCAGTAATGTGTCTGAGTGTTAACAGAGCTCCACAGGCAATAATACTCCCAGTAATGTGTCTGAGTGTATAACAGAGCCCCACAGTAATAATACTCCCAGTAATGTGTCTGAGTGTATAACAGAGCCCCACAGTAATAATACTCCCAGTAATGTGTCTGAGTGTATAACAGAGCCCCACAGCAATAATACTCCCAGTAATGTGTCTGAGTGTATAACAGAGCTCCACAGCAATAATACTCCCAGTAATGTGTCTGAGTGTATAACAGAGCTCCACAGTAATAATACTCCCAGTAATGTGTCTGAGTGTATAACAGAGCTCCACAGCAATAATACTCCCAGTAATGTGTCTGAGTGTATAACAGAGCTCCACAGCAATAATACTCCCAGTAATGTGTCTGAGTGTATAACAGAGCTCCACAGCAATAATACTCCCAGGAATGTGTCTGAGTGTATAACAGATCTCCACAGCAATAATACTCCCAGTAATGTGTCTGAGTGTATAACAGAGCTCCACAGCAATAATACTCCCAGTATGGTGTCTGAGTGTTTAACAGAGCTCCACGGCAATAATACTCCCAGTAATGTGTCTGAGTGTATAACAGAGCCCCACAGTAATAACACTCCCAGTAATGTGTCTGAGTGTATAACAGAGCCCCACAGTAATAATACTCCCAGTAATGTGTTTCACTGTATAATGGAGCTCCACAGCAATAATACTCTCAGTATGGTGTCTGAGTGTATAACAGAGCTCCACAGCAATAATACTCCCAGTAATGTGTCTGAGTGTATAACAGAGCCCCACAGTAATAACACTCTCAGTAATGTGTCTGACTGTATAACAGAGCTCCACAGCAATAATACTCCCAGTAATGTGTCTGAGTGTATAACAGAGCTCCACAGCAATAATACTCCCAGTATGGTGTCTGAGTGTTTAACAGAGCTCCACAGCAATAATACTCCCAGTAAGGTGTCTGATTGAATAACAGAGCTCCACAATAATAATACTCCCAGTAATGTCTTTAAACTACAAGAAATGTGTTTAGAAATACATCTGTGTAAATAAGATACATTGTTCTAATTTTAAACTACATTTTATTTTATAAATTGTTATTAGTAAGTCACCTTGATTTTCCCAGGACAGCCCCGTCCCGACCAAACCCAGAACAACCCGACCCCTGGTCACATTGTTATTAACACCATTAAAATTCAAATGTTGTGTCTCTCTGCCCATTTGAAATGTTGGGAGATATATGTTTTGTACAAATATACTTTATACACTGCACAAAATGTCTTATTTAACTACATCAAATCAATGTACAGCTTTATAGCAAAGGCTTGTTTGTAATGTAAAGAGTTAAATATAGACCAATGATACTTTGTACGAATGCGATTTCAAATTATTAATGTTTTGCAAAATGATGAGAAGTTCTTCTCATTAGAATGTATTCTTATCTCAGCCATTATCGAGAATGTCTGGGACATGCAGTGAGATTACTTGAGAATTTCACTCTGCACCTGGTTTATTACTCTCTTAAGGAGTGAAATACAAAGATTAGCAAGAGATTATTCGGAAGAAATCAGTGTATTCAGTGCAGATTGGCAGGGCAGACGTTAAGTGGGAAGCTTTAAAATAAAAATACTTGAAATTTCACATTTTATAAAAGATGCAAACAAAATAAACCCAAGGTTAAACATAATTGCTTTTACATTACAGGAAAAATGTATTTACTTAGTTTTACTCAGGCATTTGTATTAAGTGTTTATGGTAATAGTCGTATTAGTAAAATGATTACTTAGGTTTTTGTAAGAAGTGTTTATGTTATTACTATGATCTGAAAATGGATTCACTTGCTAGGAAAATCTTCAGTTCTACTTGACCCTCAACTTGCAGCCTTGTCTCGTGTTTGGAGAGGGCTATGCTCTTCATACTCCCTTAGCTTCACTAAGCTCTTGTAAGAGCTTGTTCCTGTTCCTGCTTCGCTCTCTAAAGGAAGAGAGGTTCACCCACTGGAGCCTGGAGCCTTGTCATATAGGTCCACGGTGGGTAGGAGACGGCGAGACCCCAACCAAGCTGCGGCGACTCATGGGGTCTGCAGTCCTTATGGTGTCTGGTGCGGTGCTGATGGTCCTTGGTGAGCGCTAGGAGCATCCTTCTACAGTCCAACCCTCAGCTAGCCTGGGGCAACCGTAACACCAACCAAGGCTGGACCTGGATAGAAACTGGCCAACTGATGCTTTATGACCTGGATATGTAGGGTGTTATAGAGCTCTTTACTGCCTACTGCATAGTCCTCTGCTAATTCACTTCTGCTGCTGGACACTACCCAGATCCCTCACAATACGTTCAACAAGTACAATTAGAGGGTGGAGGGGAACATTGTATCTAGCCAGAAGCTATATAGAAACATAGAAACATTGAATGTAATGGCAGAAAAGAACTGTCCATCTAGTCTGTGGATTTTCTAAATACCCTCATTAGTCCCTAGCCTTATCTTAAGTCTAGAATTGCCTTATGTCTATCCCATGCATGCTTAAACTCCTTTACTGTGTTAACCTCTTCCACTTCAGCTGGAAGGCTATTCCATGCATCAACTACCCTCTCAGTAAAGTAACACTTCCAGATATTATTCTGAAACCTTTGTCCCTCTAATTTAAGACTATGTCCTCTTGATGTGGTAGTTTTTCTTCTTCTAAATATATTCTCCTTTACTGTGTTGATTCCCTTTATATATTTAAATGTTTCTATCATGTCCCCCCAGTCTTGTCTTTCCTCCAAGCTATACATGTTAAGATCCTTTAATCTTTCCTGGTATTATCCTGCAATCCATGAACCAGTTTAGTAGCCCTTCTCTGAACTCCCTCTAAGGTATCAATATCCTTCTGGAGATACGGTCTCTAGTACTGCGTACAATACTCCAAGTAAGGTCTCACCAGTGTTCTGTACAATGGCATGAGCCCTTCCCTCTTTCTACTGCTAATACCTCTCCCTATACAACCTAGCATTCTGCTAGAATTTCCTGCTGCTCTATTACATTGTCTATGATAGACATTACATGGATCAGTGCTGGGTGATCAAACAGAAAATATATTTTGGTAAACAGAGGCATCAATACCACTTGATGAAGCCCTGTGTTAGCGAAACATGTTTGGTTTGTTTCTCAACTACTATTATTCTATTAAAGTCATGTTGGCTATTATACTTTTCTGTGCCATATACCTTTTGTTTCTGTTTAATTTTATTTTAAATTTTTTTTTTTTTTAACTTGGTCACCTGTCTACACCATTGCAGAAGAACTCACAAAAAATCCCTGGTGGTGACTATACCCACGCCTAATAATTGAGCAGTAGTTCCTGTTCAATTAAATGTTCAAGACTTCTTCTATTATTGTTTATTTTAATCAGTTTTGTATAGAGATCACTATTTCTCTTTGTTTTCTCATTTACGGGACACCTTGCCTTGAACAACTGTTGGAAGTATCATCACTGAAATTCTGCAAGTGTGGGATCAATGCCACTGAATGTGCAGCACACCAGAGCTGGTATTAGCTCTACAACATGTGAGTAGACTGTGATTATGTCTTGAAATTACCTATAACTTGCTTGCAACATACTACACCATTGGAGTTTTTCTTTTGTTCTTTCTTTTTCATCTCATGAGTCGAAGAAGTAGCACCTTCCTGACCTCAAAATAAGGCCACTGAAAAACTCTCCATTTAATTCATAGTATCTCAAAGTTTGGATTTTTTTATCTCTGCTAAATAGCATTGGACTTTTATTGTCTTATAGCTTTTTATTGCCTTTCATTATTGATATTTCTATTTTATTTTTTATTTTAATTTCTACACCATTCATTTTAGACACAACCTAATTGTTGTCCTATTATCTATTACATTGTCTGCCTACCTTACATACGTCTTTGATCTCTAAGTGGCCCTCTACCTGTAACTATTAGCCCGACCAGCCCATGCTTCATAACATCTGCTTATAACTTGGCATGACAATTCAAATTTCCCTCGGCTATGCTGAGTGCTTGTTAAAGGAACAGAAACGTGTTCCCCTGTCTTTAGTTCTGTATAGGTCCCCTACCTTGTGTGCAATAAAAATTAAAAGAATAAATGTTTTACTTGGCTTGTTCTAGCCAAGAATCCCTCTAAACTGCTGACCTCCATGCCTCCAGTGATGCCATGGAGAAGGCAAGGCTTACTTTGCCATGCTCCAATCCAATTCATCTCCACCTCCAAGCTTTCCTGTAGAATATCTTTGTATTCACTGCTTTCCTATGGGATTATATGTCATGTGAACTGGTTTTTGCAACGAAAGTGTCTCTCAGGATGAAAGCCACTAGAGGTGGATTTAACACTTTTTAAAAAAAAAACTGTAATGGTTTACATTGAAGAGTTAAAAGAACAGGGCCACTACCCCCAGACGACCTCATTGAGATAAACAAGTCTGGGTGACTTTATTGTCCCTAATATAAATTATTTAGTTGCTGTCTGTAACGGATCACCTGTACTCCGACCGAGTACCTTCCATTGATGGACGCTTCCTAGCTTGCGCCGAGGACCACAAGCACCACACCGGACACCACAACCACCGCAGACTCCACAACCACCGTAACTTAACTGGAGTCTCCTTCCACCGTGGATCAGCTTCTGTCCTCCAGGACCGTGTGGAAAAGACCTTTACTCCAGGAGAGCGTATCAGGAACAGCTCTTAAAAGAGCTAAGTGATTAGAGCTCAAGGGAGTATACAAAGTATAGCAATTCCCAATGTGATTATAGCAGTTCCCCTCCAATCACGAGACAAGACTACATGTTGAGGGTCAAAGAGGAACAGTCTCCAAAGTACAATAGCCATAAATAAAGGCTTTTAAATGGTTATAACTCCCAGGGGCCATAGTCACATGGTAAAAGACTAGCCATTAGTCATCTCTAGGCACAAGTGGCGAAGGGCACTTCGTCACACTGTCTCCTTTATTTTATTGAATATCCATATTGTATTCAGAGTACAATTTTAAACCCAGTTTTCAATCCAAAGTGAAACTTTACATAAATCACACACAACTTGACACAGCAGTAAAATGTTGTATTGAGTTGTAATTAGTTAATAGACTTGGAGATTTCTCCATATTGGCAGAATTTGGGTCGACCATGTGTTTGATTTCCAGGTTAAAATATACTTAAATTATGTACTAAACAAACTGTATATTTCCAAAGCATGTTTGTTATTTTTGGAGAGGGGATGGAGGGGAATCAATATTCTGAATTCCACCTGCAGTTTCAAAAGCAGAAGATGATTGATGAGAACAAAAGAGATCTTTGATAGCTAGGGGAGAATCACTAAATATTTATATTCACAGTTCAAGAGAGAAATAAATAATAGAGGGGAAAAAAGAGGAGCTCCTGCCAGTGTATTATATCATCTAGATGCATATATTATACTCCATGTCTACCTGTCTATCTATCTATCTATCTATCTATCTATGTATATATTCTATCTATCTATTCTATCTATTCTATCTATCCGTCTGTCTGTCTATTCTATCTATCCTATCTATCCTATCTATCTGTCTGTCTGTCTGTCTGTCTATGTATCTATTCTATCTATGTATATAAATATATGTATATATTGCAGCACACTCATTGAGCCAGTTTAGCACCTTTTTGGTTTGTTCTCCTGATTTTCCTTCTGGAATTAAGGTGTCTTCCACAAAACTGAAATTTCTTGCCGTGCACAAGTTTATTAGCTATAGAAAATTCTGCTTTTAGCAAAAACTTCATGATGTAGATTATTTTTCCAACTTTATTGTTTTGTTGTAAATGTCATCATTATTCAGTTTGCCAAAACTGCCTGGTTCATGAATAGGTCCCTTACCGTAACCTACTCATTTACCCCTGATCCTGATATATTAACTGTACACATCTTGGTAAACTGCCTGGCTATGGGTAAAGAAATATATACTCTTCCTGTAATGCTAATTCGTGATTATCAATGGTTCCAGCTGTGCTACGTCTTTATAAGAATCTATTCTGAGCACGAAAAGAAGTTGCTGAATTTGCAAACAGGGCATTGAATTTCCCAGAAGCCTTTTGAGATGATGGGAAAAATGTAAGATTTCATTAACAAATGTCAATTCATACATGCAAATAAATCCCAAGGCAGCTTTCTCTATTCTTTAAATCAAACGGGATTATTAAACAAACGTTCGTGGACCAATGCATCCTAGATACATCTCTGCTAACACCCACGGGTCTCATTGATAGGCTGCTGTTTAGAATATGGAAACTACACAATGTTCAATAATAAGCTTTGTAAGTCTCATACCCATTCCCCAGCAATATTTTTTAATCATAGGGTAACAGGAATATAGTTCCAATAACAGTGCCCTGCAGGTTCAAACCAATGGGAGCTCAATTTAATCAATTCTTTCAAAACTGAGTTATATCTGTATTTGTGTACAGTAATACATTATTTACTATATCATTGCTTGTTCTCTTTATATGTTATGTTAATTAGAAACATTTTATAGTTGTATCAAATGTATTTATTTAGTGAATCGTTCACTGTCTGACTGTTTGTGGGCATGCTCCATTTAAAAAACAGACAATGAGTGTATAAATGTACAGGAAGTTAGTGTACATGGGGCGGTCTGTTTAGCATACAGACCGTTAGTGTACATGGGGCCGTCTGTTTATTGTACAGGAAGTTAGTGTACATGGGGTGGTTTATTTAGTGTACATGAAGTTAGTGTACATTGGGGGCTTGTTTAGTGAGGAGGAAGTTAATGTACATGGGGCGGTCTGTTTAGTGTACAGGAATTTAGTGCACATGGGGTGGTTTGTTTAGTGTACAGGAAGTTAGTGTACATGGGGCGGTCTGTTTAGTATACAGGAAGTTAGGGTACACGGGAAGGTCTGTTTAGTGTACAGGAAGTTAGTGTACATGGGGCGGTCTGTTTAGTGTACAGGAGGTTCGTGTACATGGGGCAGTCTGTTTAGTGTACAGGAATTTAGTGTACACGGGGCAGTCTGTTTGGTGTACAGGATGTTAGTATACTTGGGGCGGTCTGTTTAGCAAACAGGAAGTTAGTGTACACGGGGCGTTTTGTTTAGTGTACATGAAGTTAGTGTACACGGGGCGGTCTGTTTGATGGACAGGAATTTAGTGTACATGGGGAGGTCTGTTTAGTGTACAGGAGGTTCATGTACATTTGGCCGTCTGTTTTGTGTACAGGAATTTAGTGTACATGAGGCAGTCTGTTTAATGTACAAGATGTTAGTATACATGGGGCAGTCTGTTTAGCATACAGGAAGTTAGTGTACACGGGGCGGCCTGTTTAGTGTACATGAAGTTAGTGTACACAGGGCAGTCTGTTTAGTGTACGGATGTTAGTGAACATGGGGCAGTCTATTTAGTGTACAGCAGGGGTTCTCAACTAAGGTGTTTAGAAAAAGGGAAAAAAACACCTTAGACCCTAAGGTGTTTTTTTTTTTCTTTTTCTAAACACCTGAGACACACCCAAGTAATCCCCAAATCCTGGACTGGTAGGGGGTCCTAAGGACTGGGTTGAGAACCCCTGGTGTACAGGAAGTTAGTGTACATGGGGCGGTCTGTTTAGTGTACAGGATTTTAGTGTTCGTATATTCTTTTGATTTCCAATATACTTTACTGCTTTGCTGTACACAATTACCAGCTTAAAACATTACGTTTCAAAATAATTTATACACATAAAAATTTTAAACACCATACAAAGAAATCAAGGTGTATTGGCACTACCAATAATCACAAATATAAAATTGCTGTGCAGTGCAAAGTGTATCCCACAACACTTAGAGATAGATAATAAAACAATAGAATAAATACTGCACCAGTCAACGAAATGACAATTCGGAATCAATCTAAAAAACACAAATAACATAACATAGTGCAAAATGTGTATATATAATGATAGACCCTTTTATGTAGGGTAAAACTCACAGGATTTAGAGCCGTCCCAGGCTCTATATAATTAGCAGGAGGGTGCCTGTAACGGAACCTTCCGTTAAAGGACGCTTCCTAGCTTGTGCCAAGGACCACAAGCACCGCACACACAACCACCGCAGACTCCACAACTGCCGTAGCTTAACTGTAGTCTCGCCGTCTTCTGTCAACCCTGGATCAGCTTTTGTCCTCCAGGACCATGTGGGGAAGACCTCTGCTCCAGGAGAGCGTATCAGGAACAAGCTCTTAAAAGAGCTAAGTGATTAAAGCTCAGGGGAGTATGCAGAGCATAGCAATCCCCAGTGTGAGTAAAGCTGTCCCCTCCAATCACGAGACAAGACTACGTGTTGAGGGTCAAGAAGAACTGACTGCACTGGCACATACAGCCTCCTTCATTCTCATTCCACAAACATAGCACTGCCCACAGGGTTCTGAAGAACAACCAATCAACACACCACAACACAGCCAACACTCCCATTCACCACATCAGAAATCCTCCCCTCTGCCTGCGACACAATCATCTCAACACAACAGACCAACCCAACTATCACAGGCAGGAAAATACAGTACTATAAAACACATCACAGGGACCCCAAAACATGCAACAACCCCACAAAAAATACATCCTCTGAACCGGGGGATCTGGGTGAACCACATATCCAAAATTCACCCAGATCCGTTCAGTAGCTTGGAAGATACGGTTTAATGCAGATTCCGCAGAACATATACAGGCTACATGAAAAATAATGACTGCTAAATGTGTCCCCTGTTCTGTAGTCCAAAACCACTGAACGATGTCCCCGTGCACCAAATACGGGCGAGATGCACCGTGTAGAAAAGTCAAAACAGTGTCTGTGAGCCAAAATGGCCGCCATCCATTGCTCTCACCGTTTGCCTCATCCAGTGCTCCCACCATGTGCCTCTGACACATGAAATGGCGGCCACCCAGTAACTCCACAGTTTGTCTGGTAGTCTATCCAGCCGAACCAACAGATGAAACATAGGGAACAGTGCAACAAGAGAAGGGAATCACAAAACATATGGACAATAGTCATATTTGTGCACAATCTCCAGTTTTGTCACAGGGCACAAATAGTGTTCTCAGATGCCATATATCCCAGGGCCACAGTCAGAAGGTAGGAGGCGGGCAAGCAGCCCCCTCCAAGGACACGTGGCGAGGTCTGTTCCGCCACAGTGCCTAAAAAGGCTAAAACAATATCCTTGAGGAGAGTAGCACAGGATACAGAGTGCAGAATCCAAAATTTATTGAACAAATAAACAATTAAAACAGGGATAATAAGCAGTGTATAAATAGTAAAATATACAAGGCACAAAGTATTGTATCTGGGACTTTTTCTTATTTACTCTGCGGTGTTTTCGTTGACTGGTGCAGTAATTATTCTATTGTTTTAATATTTTAAACACCATGTTTTAAACTATAACATTATTAAAATAGAGCAATGTTAAGAAGAATGTTAAGAACAATAGTAAATAATATAACCTCTTAAATTACATTAATTTGAAAATTAGCATAAGGACTAGAAATAGAGTTAGGGTTCCTTTAATTGTACAGTAACACAGGAATATACACGTTGCAAGGTGTCCAATGTTGTTGGGAGTTTTACATCTGGACAGTAGCAGTTTTTGTTAGTACTCTTTTTAATTACTCTCTTCTTACAATTATGATATGCTGGGAGAGGAGCTGGAAAGAGAGAATATCCCTGTCAAAGCTGCCACATACTAACGTTTCTCTGGGATTGTTGCAGTTTTCAGCCATTCCAGCATATGTGTGTACAGGGGTCAATTGTGGGAACTCACCCACAATTCCCACGAATGCACCCACGAATGCAGTTTTCAGCCATTCCAGCATATGTGTGTACAGGGGTCAATTGTGGGAACTCACCCACGATTCCCACGAATGCACCCACGAATGTAGTTTTCAGCCATTCCAGCATATGTGTGTACAGGGGTCAATTGTGGGAACTCACCCACGATTTCCACGAGTGCACCCACGAATGCAGTTTTCAGCCATTCCAGCATATGTGTGTACAATAATTAATTTCATGGTGGTCCAGTGGGTCCCTGGTGGTCCAGTGTGTTGCTGGTTCGCTCCCTGGTGGTCCAGTGTGCTGCTGGTTCGTTTCCTGGTGCTCCAGTGTGCTGCTAATGAACTCCCTGCTTGTCCCCTTGCAGTTTCGGCGCACTGTGATGATGTCAGAGAGCAGGCTGGGAACACGGCGCCTGTGATCTGACACTCACAGTTTGCAGGAACTGTAAACAGCACACTGGACCACCAAGGAGTTTGTTACAGCTAGCAGGGAGACTTTTTGATCTCCCTCCTGGCTCAAGGAAGGGGGCTCGATCAGAGCCTGCAGGACCACTAACGGGAACGACGCTCCTTCTGTGGAAAAAGTGCAGGACTCAAGCCTTGTGTTTGTCCCAAGATTTGAGACCCATTCTGCATGTTACCAGCCAAACATTGTGTTACCATAATTAAAGGGACACTGTAAATGCTTTATCTCATTGAAGTAGTGATAGTGTCTTGAGTCCCCTGGTGCCATTCCTCCAGTCATCGTTAAGCCGTTTTAATGTTTAATTCTAAACGAGAATATCCAGCTGCCCATCCCCTCTTTGCTATTAATTAGATAGCATTAGCCAATTCGAAACAGGAAGCAATACTTGGCTGAGAGTGTCTGCTGACCGCTTTCAGCACCCACTGCTGATATGAATTGGTATAGCTAGAAGGAAGTGTGTAAAAAAACAGTTACCTGCACACTATCCCAGGAGGTTTTGCCTTGATGTGGCAGGTGAGCTTACAATTTAATGGCCATTGGAGTAATACTAAAAAACACCGGCTATTTAAATGTTCATAGGGTTTTGGGATAGTGCACAAGTAATTATTTTAGTTTTTGTATTGTGTATTAGGCATAATGAATACTATATCTATTGCTGCTGCCCCAGAGTAGTGGGAGTTTGAGTGCAGGGCTTTAATTTGTGTGTTTTTAAATCTCTACTTTAGACATACCATACATGCTTTAACACTGAATGGATGGACGCAGTCAGGGGCTATAACATGATGCCCTTTTAATGCACAATTAGATGTCAGATATATTCCAACTAGATTTATTTGCTATATTTAAAAATACTTAAGTTGAAACTGACCGGCTTTAACACTTACAGAATACAGGCCTAATTTGTAGTTTCCTTACCATTTTCCATAATTAATCAGACATTATTCTTCCATTCTATTGTAGAGCTCTAATTTAATGAACTTCCATTGTAGATGGAAGTGACACAATGACACACCTAATTTATTATGGAAATAACGATGATGAGCTTTTTATGAACAGTTGATTCCTTAAGTGAGTTTTAATATGGAAAGGTCCCAAAATGTTATGCTCAAGTGACTGAGTTAATTAAATCTGAAGTTGAAAAAATGTAGAATGAAAATTGATTTAAAAAAAAACAAAAAAAACCCCAGCAATTTAGGACCTTTTTCCCAGAGAAATAAAGAAAGGTTTTACAAAAAACGTAGTTTAATTTACAATTAAATTCTGATTTGATCTTCTATTGTTATTATTATTATTATTATATTTATTACAAAACCAGCTTTCCTTTAATTTACTATCACCCCTCCAGATCTTATTAATACTGTTTAAAATTGCTAAACCTTCATTTTCTTGCCAGTCCTGGATTAGTTTGCATGGGGTATTGCTTAATCCTTTAAAAAAAAAAAAAACGAGTCACGGGGCTTGGGGAGTTTGAAATCCTCTCATCCTGTAAATTAGAGATATTTACACCAGCAATTTGAGTTCTATAGTTTTCATAGTTGTACATATTTTGCCGATGGGCCTGTTTTGTGCACTCTTGGCTTGTCCAAATATTTTTTTTTTAACCAATCTCACTGACACATGAGTGTAGATAGGAAATCGTAGAACAGAACGTACTGCATGAATAAGATTAATAAAAAAGGAGTAATAAGGAAACCACTGGGTGTCCACAAATAGCGAGAGATATCTTACTAATTAGCAATCTAAGCCTAAACATGCAGGCCTTGCAGCTCTGACTAAAGCCAGCCTGACAGGTTTTGTCACAGAGGAGAGAAACGATAGGGCAACAAAAATTCCCAGGCACTCAGAGTGTA
The DNA here is from genome assembly GCA_933207985.1 of Pelobates cultripes. NCBI lineage: Eukaryota > Metazoa > Chordata > Amphibia > Anura > Pelobatidae > Pelobates > Pelobates cultripes. The sequence continues at coordinate 262,995,641 of OW240917.1, forward strand.
AAAGCCACAGGCAGATTTAATGAAACAAAAAAAGCAGCAACGTTTCGACCTTCTAAGAGGTCTTTATCAAGCGAACACCACAACCAAACATCAGTGTATAAATAGCAAGTAATGCCAAGGAAAAGGGCAAACAATAATTCACTTTAGTGAAAGTCATTAACATAAATCATTGACCCAAAATATACAGATCATGCAAAATATATCTATAGATACACTATATACAACAGTCCATAACTTAACCCTATGTGCCAAAGCAGGGAGAGACACAAAAGTTCATAATAAGAGTATAAAAATAAGATAAAATAAAATAAATTAAAAAATCTACAGTGAATAAATGCCTGTCAGGGAGCTTATGGATCATTTCCGAATAGATGAAACGCAGAAGGGCCTCTGAAATGCAAAATGAACACCCCTCCTACGGAGCTACGTAAGTGCCAAACAAATAACAGTTTGTATGTCTAAGCACACGAACTGCACCATGTAAACATGCGCACATGTGCACGAACAGGCTATGCAATTTGCAAATGCAGAATAAGTGCCAGTTCGTGTGCTAAAACACACAAACGGCACCAAGTGAACGTGTGCACATGTGCACGAACGAGGTATACAATTAATAGATAAAAGGAAATGCCAGTTTGTATGTTAAAAAACACCAACAGCACTAAGTGAGCACGAACAAGAAATATAATTTACAGATCAAACTAAACATTACCTCTGTGACTCCAGACAATCTGCCAAATAAGGGATACTGTAAGCATGTATAAAACATGCAAAGCAACACTGAATCACAGGGGACTATAGATTAATAAGGTAGAATAAAGAATAATGAATAAGTAGAAACAAAATAATAATAATAAAATGAATAATAGAGAAAAAATAATGACAAAATAAAAAATAAATAGATGAAAAAGAAATAATAAATAAATAAAAAGAAATAAAAAAATAATAAATAAATAATAAATAATAAATAAAAAATTGAAAAATAATATCAATAATAAAATAATAAAGAAATAGAAAAATAAAAGAAAAAATTAAAAAATAATACTAAAAAATAAATAGGAATATATAAAAAATAAAAAAATAAAAATAAAGAATAAGTAAGTGTAATATTTATTTTGTAATACTTCTTTAATTGGAACTCAACTGCAGAATTTCCTGATTGCAGCAACAATAAGTTTCACCTCCTTTTATATTGATATGAAACAATGGTCACTGTACCTTTAAATACACATGAAGGAAAAATTAGGCTTTGTAGCAATCCCTTATTAATAAGAGGAATAATTAGACAAAGTGACACTTTAGTGAGCTTTAGATACTGTGTAACATAAATAATAGGAATTGGCTTGTTTGGTAAAAGTATTACTTAACTAAAAGGCAGTTCTGGCACTGGAAGGGTTAATTCACCCAATGAAGGAGAAATTAGAAGTCCGTTTCAACAAGCTGAGAACTAGGAGTGGAGAGTGGGGAAGTCCGTTTTAACAAGCCGAGGTCTGGGAGTGGAGAAGGTAGAATTCAGTGTTACAAGCCGAGGTCTAGGAGTGGAGAAGGTAGAAATCCGTTTACAAGCCGAGGTCGAGAAGTGGAGAAGGTAGAAATCCGTTTTACTAGCCGAGGTCTAGAAGTGGAGCAGGCAGGATCAAAAAGTAGAGCAGCTGATCTTTCTGCAGCACCTGTGTGAATAATCCAGCCCTTTGAATCTGGCGCGGTCTTCCTAAGTATCGTGGAGGGACCGCGTCAGAAAAAAGGGGCGGGGCTGAGCGCCGTGAACCCGGAAGTGGGTTCCGGCGACGAAATACATGCCATGCTATACCTGACAGTAAGAAATAAGTAATAATAATACTGAATAATAAAAAAGAAATAAAAAATGAAAAATACAAAATAAGGGATAAATGTAAAAATATATTAAAAAAATATAAAAATACAAAAAATATACCGATACACGCAGAAAAAAAAAGAAGAGAAAAAAGAAGAAAAGGAAGAAAGAAAAACAGTCAATCTTCCACCAACGCACAAAAAGAGGCAAAAGATAATACATAAAAACTCTAAAACTACATGCATAATACATAATCAATAAAACAAATAGGTGATTATAAAACTTCATCAAAACATTATCAACATAAGTGAAGTGAATAAAGCTGACATAGGATTTATATCAATTGTTACCAAATATAAGGTAAGGGACATTCAGATGGACAATTGAAAATTAATCATATATCTATATATATATATAAAAAAAATCCCTATATATATATATATATATATATATATATATATATATATGTAGGACATGACATTAATATAGTATAGAGTTCATCATTGTGTGCATAAATCGCCTACAGTGTAACATATAGCCTACAATGTAATAAAAAACCACCTATAGTATAATAAAAAACAGAAAGATGAACAAGTGCCACTATATACATATAGTGTATATGTAATATACATAGAATATGCTAACATGACAAAGTGCAAGTGCAAAAGTGTCATAGTGTAGCTTAATTAATACGCAAAATTAATAAAGTGCATATGTAAGTAGAGTTGAGCGGACACCTGGATGTTCGGGTCCGGCGGGTTCGGCCGAACTTTGAAAAAAAGTCCGGGTTTGGGCTCGAACTTGACTCGAAGTCAATGGGGACCCGAACTTTTGGCCACAAAAATGCCTCTAAAAAACTCCTGGAAAGAGCTAGAGAGCTGCAAAAGCAAGTAAAATGGGGGTAAGAGTAGTACAAGTTCCCTGCAAACAAATGTGAATTGGGAAATCACTTAAAATAACATACAAATAAAAAATACAGCTGAGCCATAAAATAGCACTAGATGGAATCTTTGATTTTAGCTTTGGAAGAACATAAATCAAAATCTAAAGCATGGCTGTCAGGAAGACCACCAGAATTATCCATTTGAGAGAGGGTTGGAGTGCAGGGTATTCTCTTTCATTGTTCAAACTGAGCTTAACTCCTGATGCATGGAGAAAAGGCCTTCACAAGCCTCTGCTACTGTGTACATAGTTTATAATACGTGACCCATAGGTTGAGGAGGCGGTGACCATGGCGGTGTAGGTGGAAGAGGCAGTGGAGGAGGAGGTAGCCAACACTGTTTATATATATCTATTTTTAATTTTAATTGGGGTATCCCCCAAAATATTGGGCTATACAAAAAAAGAAACATTGTGGCATGAGGTGCATTTCTTGCAGCCCTGATGCATGGAGAAATGCTCAACACCTGATGCATGGAGAAAAAAAGGCCTTCACAAGCGTCTGCTAATGTGTACCTAGTTTATACTAAGTGACCCATAGGTTGAGGAGTCGGAGACCGTGGCGGTGTAGGTGGAAGCAGCGGTGGAGGAGGAGGATGAGGTAGCCAATACTGGGTTTTTTTGTTGTTGTTTTTTTAATTGTGGTAGCCCACAAAATATTGGGACATACAACAAAAGAAACATTTGCGGCCTGTGGTGCATTTCTTGCAGTCCTGATGCACGGAGAACTGCTCAACTCCTGGTGCATAGAGAAAAGGCCTTCACAAGCCTCTGCTAAAGTGTACCTAGTTTATACTAAGTGACCCATAGGTTGAAGAGGCGGTGACCGTGGCGGTGTAGGTGGAAGCAGCGGTGGAGGAGGAGGATGAGGTAGCCAACACTGTTTTGTTTTTGTAATTGTGGTAGCCCACAAAATATTGGGACATACAACAAAAGAAACATTTGCGGCCTGCGGTGCATTTCTTGCAGTCCTGATGCATGGAGAAATGCTTAACTCCTGATGCATGGAGAAAAGGCCTTCACAAGCCTCTGCTAATGTGTACCTAGTTTATACTAAGTGACCCATAGGTTGAGGACGCGGTGACCGTGGAGGTGGAGGAGGAGGATGAGGTAGCCAACACTGTTTTTTATATATATATATATATATATATATATATATATATATATATATATATATTTTAATTGCGGTAGCCCCAAAATATTGGGACATATATGTGACAGATCCATCTGTGTAGAGACTGGTTGCTGGATTCATCTGTTTGCCTGTTTTTGCCTTTTCGTGGAATTACACGTTCGTATGCCTCTGTTCAGTGAATTGACTTTTTCTGCCGAATGAAACTACCGAACGGACGGCCACCCAGAAGAGAAGTGTGCTGCTGGTTAACCTATTGATCCCAATTAGAACATTGTGGTTAACCGCAGACACTTCTCAATTAAGAACCGAATACCGGGTGGTCGTCGTTCATATGTTGACCACGAGGCGGCAGCCATTTTAAAACATGCGAAAGACCAGCGGTGTTTGGCATATATTTCATGGAACTGAAAACGGACACTCTTTCTGCCGAACACCGCTGGAGCCATCGACCTCCCCTTCTCAGTCGACAGAAGGATGCGAACACCGGCCGTTCAGGAGGTTTAAACATACGAATGGACTTACCCCAGATAGCCTTCCCATGGAGTCAATCGCATACCGAAGGACTGTAATAGACTTTGACTCCATGGCGATTGAACTGTGCGTATGGGATCTGAGCGCTATTCGCCAATAATATGCACTCAGATCCAGGATATCTGGGTAGCATTCGACAGAAGCCAAGTTATATATTTTTATGTGTTTTTCTATATTGTATTTAAAATGGCGATTTGTCCTTGTCCTGGAGATAATTGAATTACTTTTCAATTATCTCCAGGGCAGAGGGGAGGAAATACTAATGCATGCTGGGAATATTCTGTGTCTGTGGATCCTAACTTACCATATGTCTGTCTGTTGTTACAGTCTCCCATTTGGTCTCCTAGAGGATTGTCCACCAAGTGGGAGACCTGCATAAATACGGGCAGGAAGCCCACAGTAAAGCCAGTTCTTGTTTTACCCACAATGCGGAGCTTGGTCTCATTATTGGGGGGATTTATTACCGACGACTAGTGATGCACCGAACGGTTCGCTGGCAAACAGTTACTGGCGAACATTGCGTGTTCGCGTCCGCCGCGGACGGCGAACACATGCGCGGTTCGATCCGCCCCCTATTCGTCATCATTGAGTAAACTTTGACCCTGTACCTCACAGTCAGCAGACACATTCCAGCTAATTAGCAGCACACCCTCCCTAGCAGACCCTCCCACCTACTGGACAGCATCCATTTTAGATTCATTCTCAAGCTGCATGCTTAGTGAGAGGAGGGAAAGTGTAGCTGCTGTTGATTAGATAGGGAAATGCATAGCTAGGTTAGGGTATACAGTGTCCACTACAGTCCTGAAGGACTCATCTGATCTCTGCTGTAAGGACAGCACCCCAAAAAGCCCTTTTTAGGGCTAGAACATCAGTCTGCTTTTTTTTTTCTGTGTAATGTAATTGCAGTTAGTTGTCTACCACTGCTGCCTGCTTCTGTGTCAGGCTCACAGTGGATACTGTGCCCATTTGCCCAGTCAGTGCCACCACTCATATCTGGTGTCACAATAGCTTGCATTTAAAAACAAAAAACTTTTTTCACTGTTATAGATTGAATAGCAGTTAGTTGTCTGCCACTGCTGCCAGCTTCTGTGTCAGGCTCACGGTGGATACTGTGCCCATTTGCCCAGTCAGTGCCACCACTCACTCACTGGTGTCACAATAGCTTGCATTTAAAGACAAAAAACTTTTTTCACTGTTATAGATTGAATAGCAGTCAGTGTCCTTAAAGCGGGTGTGTAAGGCTCACAGTGGATACTGTGCCCAGTGCCACCACTCACTCACTGGTGTCACAATAGCTTGCATTTAAAAACAAAAAACTTTTTTCACTGTTATAGATTGAATAGCAGTTAGTTGTCTGCCACTGCTGCCAGCTTCTGTGTCAGGCTCATAGTGGATACTGTGCCCATTTGCCCAGTCAGTGCCACCACTCATATCTGATGTCACAATAGCTTGCATTTAAAAACAAAAAACTTTTTTCACTGTTATAGATTGAATAGCAGTTAGTTGTCTGCCACTGCTGCCAGCTTCTGTGTCAGGTGCACAGTGGATACTGTGCCCATTTGCCCAGTCAGTGCCACCACTCATATCTGGTGTCACAATAGCTTGCATTTAAAAACAAAAAACTTTTTTCACTGTTATAGATTGAATAGCAGTCAGTGTCCTTAAAGCCGGTGTGTCAGGCTCACAGTGGATACAGTGCCCATTTGCCCAGTCAGTGCCACCACTCATATCTGGTGTCACAATAGCTTGCATTTAAAAACAAAAAACTTTTTTCACTGTTATAGATTGAATAGCAGTCAGTGTCCTTAAAGCGGGTGTGTCAGGCTCACAGTGGATACAGTGCCCATTTGCCCAGTCAGTGCCACCACTCATATCTTGTGTCACAATAGCTTGCATTTAAAAACAAAAAACCTTTTTCACTGTTATAGATTGAATAGCAGTCAGTGTCCTTAAAGCGGGTGTGTCAGGCTCACAGTGATACTGTGCCCAGTGCCACCACTCACTCACTGGTGTCACAATAGCTTGCATTTAAAAACAAAAAACTTTTTTCACTGTTATAGATTGAATAGCAGTTAGTTGTCTCAAAGCGGGTGTGTCAGGCTCACAGTGGATACTGTGCCCAGTGCCACCACTCACTCACTGGTGTCACAATAGCTTGTATTTAAAACCAAAAAACTTTTTTCACTGTTATAGATTGAATAGCAGTTAGTTGTCTCAAAGCGGGTGTGTCAGGCTCACAGTGGATACTGTGCCCAGTGCCACCACTCACTCACTGGTGTCACAATAGCTTGCATTTAAAAACAAAAAACTTTTTTCACTGTTATAGATTGAATAGCAGTTAGTTGTCTGCCACTGCTGCCAGCTTCTGTGTCAGGTTCACAGTGGATACTGTGCCCATTTGTCCAGTCAGTGCCACCACTCATATCTGGTGTCACAATAGCTTGCATTTAAAAACAAAAAACTTTTTTCACTGTTATAGATTGAATAGCAGTCAGTGTCCTTAAAGCGGGTGTGTCAGGCTCACAGTGGATACAGTGCCCACTGTCACCACTCACTCACTGGTGTCACAATAGCTTGCATTTAAAAACAAAAAACTTTTTTCACTGTTATAGATTGAATAGCAGTTAGTTGTCTGCCACTGCTGCCAGCTTCAGTGTCAGGCTCACAGTGGATACTGTGCCCATTTGCCCAGTCAGTGCCACCACTCATATCTGGTATCACAATAGCTTGCATTTAAAAACAAAAAACTTTTTTCACTGTTATAGATTGAATAGCAGTCAGTGTCCTTAAAGCGGGTGTGTTAAGCTCACAGTGGATACGGTGCCCAGTGCCACCACTTACTGGTGTCACAATAGCTTGCATTTAAAAAAACAAAACTTTTTTCACTGTTATAGATTGAATAGCAGTCAGTGTCCTT
>OW240917.1:263004042-263028457 GCA_933207985.1 Pelobates cultripes
GGCGGCTGCCCGCCCGCCCTGCAGCCACTGGACCCCAGGGAGAGGAAGAACCCCACCCAGCATTACCAAAGGTAAGGAGGCTGGGGGGGGTTTAAATAAAAAATTTAAAAAAAAAACACTAGTGAGTGTGTGTATGTCTGCTAGTGTGTGTGTGGATGTCTATTAGTGTGTATGTTAGTGTGTGTATGTATGTTAGTGTGTGTGTGTATGTTAGTGTGTCTGTTAGTGTTAGTGTGTGTGTCTGTTAGTGTGTATGTTAGTGTTAGTGTGTGTATGTTAGTGTTAGTGTGTGTGTCTGTTAGTGTTAGTGTGTATGTTAATGTTAGTGTGTGTATGTTAGTGTTAGTGTGTGTGTGTCTTAGTGTGTGTATGTTAGTGTGTGTGTGTGTGTGCATTGGTGTGTGTATGTCTGCTAGTGTGTGTGTGGATGTCTGTTAGTGTGTATGTTAGTGTGTGTGTATGTTAGTGTTAGTGTGTGTGTCTGTTAGTGTTAGTGTGTATGTTAATGTTAGTGTACGTAGTGTTAGTGTGTGTGTGTCTGTTAGTGTGGATGTCTGTTAGTGTGGATGTCTGTTAGTGTGTGTGTTTGCCTGTTAGTGTGTGTGTGTTTGCCTGTGAGTGTGTGTGTCTGTTAGTGAGTGTGTATGTTTCTGTTAGCTAGTGAATGCGTATCTGTCAGTGAATGTGTGTGTGTGTATTTAGAAGGCGGAGCAGGGGGGAAGGTTGGGTGGCGGTTGCGCGGGTGGGGGTGGCGCAGGGGGGTGCCTGAGTTTTGTCCTGCCTAGGGCAGCACAAAACCAGGATACACCACTGCTGATATATACATACATACTGACAGGCATACATACATACAGACACACACAGGCATGCATACAGACACACACAGGCATGCATACATACAGACACACACTGGCATACCCGCACCGGCATACATACACACATACACTGGAATACATACACGCATACACTGGCATACATACACTCACACACTGGCATACATGCACTGGCATACACACATACACTGGCATACATGGGCATACATACACACATGTACTGGCATGCATAAACACATACACTGGCATGCATACATACACTGGCATACATACACTGGCATACACGCATACACACACTGGCATACATACACTGGCATACACACACACATACACTGGCATACACATACATTGACACACACAGGGCCGGCGCTACCTGTAAGGCGACCTAGGCAGCCGCCTAGGGCGCACCTTAACAGGGGGCACCAGATCCCTGCGCCCGGAGTCCCCACGGATTTGAGTGACCGGCAGGAGGGAAGCGCAGAGCGCTCCCTCCCGCCGGTCTCTCAATGTAGCGTGGCCGGGCGGCGCGGAACGCGGGACAGGAACCTCTGTTTCCTGTGCCCGGCCGCCAGCGGACTGACAGGAAGTGCTCACTGTGGGGATGTCCGCGGGGCCCAGCTCCGGCGGTGACACTGGGGCGACGGCAGAGACGACGGATACGGGGGGTGAACGAGCGGAATTGTGTGGGGGTGTTCCCGACGCGGCTAGACAGCACGCGTATGTGTCATTTGCAGGACCGCTGGGGGTACACCTTAAGCAGGAGGTAAAAGAGAGGATCTGGAAAGGTGAGTTCTGCGAGATCTTTTCCCTTCTCCCCTTGGAGGACTTTATTGACCTCAAGGAGGAGGATAAAAAAGACGAGAAGAAGGAGGAGGAAGAGAAACGGAAGAGGTATCGTAGGTGGGATCAAATGGACCTGCCTCTCTGGATGGCACAGAAGGTGCAGCCCTTTCAACACACGGCAGGCGCTAAGGGGCAGTCCGCCTCGTCAGCAGCCTTTCAAAAGGGCTTATGCTGGCTCTTTAACGAGGGACAGTGTAAATGGGGGATCACATGTCGCTTTAAGCATGAGTGCTCCGGCTGCGGGGGTGCTCACGGGCTCAATCAGTGTTTCAAGAAAGGAAAGTCGGGAGTTGCAGGGGCTTCCGCCGCGGCCGGTGGGGGCGCTCCCCCTGCCACGGGGTTTAACCCCGGTGAGGCTAGACGTGATGGAGCCATGGCTAAGCCGCTACGGTAACAGGGCGGATGCCGAGATACTCAGGGCAGCTTTTGGGCAGGGTTTTTTTATTTCTTTCCGGGAGGGGGGGGGAGTGCGCAACCTGAAGTCGGTTGAGGACTTCCCGGGTGTGGTGCGGGAGAAGCTGGGCAAGGAAATCGGGCTGGGACGGATGGCAGGTCCTGCGGGTTTCCCCCCTTGGGGTGGTTCCAAAAAAGGAACCGGGGAAGTTCAGCCTCATTCACCACCTCTCCTGCCCAAAGGGGGAGTCGGTGAATGACGATATTGACAAGGAGTTGTGCTTGGTCTCGTATGCATCATTCGACCGGGTGGTCGAGCTGGTAAAACGGGCTGGGTGCGGGGCTCTGATGGCTAAGGTGGATATCGAGGCCGCCTTTCGGTTGCTGCCGGTCCACCCGGATTGCCATCACTTGCTGAGGTGTTTTTTCGAAGGGGCGTATTTCGTGGACTTATGCCTCCCTATGGGTTGTTCTATCTCGTGCTCCTACTTCGAGAAATTTAGCACCTTTCTCGAGTGAGTGGTGCGGGTTGAAGCAGGGAGTGGTTCGGTAGTGCACTATTTGGATGATTTCCTTTGTGTGTGGCCAACCGACTCCTCCGCGTGCCTGCACATACTTCGGACGATTGAGTGGGTGGTGGGCCACTTCGGGGTTCCACTGGCAGTGGATAAGACGGAGGGCCCGGTGACGTGCCTTCGTTTTCTGGGATTAGAGATAGATTCGGTTCGGGGGGAGTGTCGGCTACCTCAAGGGAAGCTGGAGGGACTGAAGGGGCGGTGGCGGCTGTGGCACGGGTGCGCAAGGTCACTTTGCGGTAGCTGCAGTCGTTGATTGGCATGCTGAACTTCGCGTGCCGTGTGATACCCATGGGTAGGGTCTTCAGCCGCAGCCTGTCGGCTGCTACAGCGGGGGTTCGATCCCCACGCCATTTCATTCGGGTGTCTGCGGCCATGAGGACCGACTTGAGCATCTGGAGCACCTTCCTAAGGGATTTCAATGGGACGGTGTTCTTTCGGCAGGAGGGCTTGGCGGCGGCAGAGTTGGAACTGTTCACGGATGCGTCGGGTAGTGTAGGCTTCGGGGCATACTTTGGGGGAAGATGGTGTGTGGAGAAGTGGCCGGAAGCGTGGGGGTCGAGACCCCTCATGTGCAACCTGGCTTTTCTGGAGTTGTTTCCGTTGGTCGTCGCGATGGCACTATGGGGTGGGGGGCTGCGGGACCGGAAGGTGGTCTTTTTCTCTGACAACATGGCGGTGGTGCACGCAGTGAATAATCAGTCTGCGGCTTCCAAGCCAGTGGTTAGGTTGCTGCGGTGTCTGGTGTTAAGGTGTATGTTACATAACGGAGTTTTTTGCGCGCGCCATGTTCCAGGGTACTTGAGCGAAGTGGCTGACGCTTTATCTCGTTTTCAGTGGTCCCGATTCTGGACGGTGGCACCGGAGGCATTGGAAGTGGGTCAAGCGTGCCCGGAGGAGATATGGCAGCTGGGAGCATCCTGCTTGGGGGACTTGTGAAGGCTTCACTGGCACCGGCCACGTGGGCTGCCTACAGTAAGGTCTGGGACTCTTGGGAACGGTCGTTGGAAGGGCTAGATCGCGTAGTTACGGGGGAGTCGATCGAGGACGCCTTTCTGTGGTACACGTGTCAATTGCTGGCAAAGGGGGCATCCACGGCGGTGGTTGACAGGGCCATGGCGGTGTTGGCTTTCTAGTTCAGGCTGCGCGGGCAGGAGGATCTTACCAAGACCTTCGTTTTCAGGAAGGCGTTGAAGGGGTATCGGAGGGGCCACAGGCGGCCGGACACCAGGCGCCAGGTGTCTGTGCGGGTGCTGGGGGCTCTGGTCAGAATGTTACCGGAGGTTTGTTTCGACAAGTTTAAGGCGTCTCTGTTCAAGGCAGCGTTCCTGTTGGCCTTTTTTCAGGGCTTTCTGAATAGGGGAGTTGGTGACGCTACTAGAGCGGTGCCCGGTGGTTTACAGGTATTGGGGGTTCGGGTTCTGGATGGGAAAGTGGTGGCGCACTTGGCAAAATCCAAAACAGACATCAACGGCATGGGCCGAGATGTGACACTACGGGCCTTGCCGGGCGCGGCACTGTGCCCGGTGGCTGCGGTGGTGGAGTACATGGCCCGGAGATCGAGGGTAGGGGGATCCCTGCTGGTACATGCGGATGGCTCGTCCCTTTCACGATTTCAATTTGGTAAGGTTTTTCAGTTGGGCCTCGTGAGGTTGGGGCTACAGGCGGAAAGATTTGGGACACACTCCTTTCGCATTGGGGCGGCCACGGAGACCGCACGTTTGGGTCTTGGGGATGAGGTAGTGAAGCGAATAGGGAGATGGGAGTTGGTGCGGTTCCGTTCCTATGTGCGGTTGGGTCTACTGGATTAAAAAACAAACAACAAAAAAACCAGAATGGCCCTATTGAGGGGATCCCGGTAGGGGTGGGGAACGGGGTCTTCTCTCTCCTCATGTTTCTCTCATTGTTTGTTTTCTTCTCCTTCCCAGGCCATGTTGCATGGATCGTGGGCCATTCCTTTTGTCTTCTGGGCCACAAGGAGGGCTGCAGCTCAAGCCCAGGGCCAGCAGCTGGGCTTTCCGAGGGACCAGTTGACAGTACAATGGTTTGGGTTCAGGGGGTTCGGCTGGGGAGAGGTCTGCGGGGCTGTATTTCGGAGGATAGCAAGTGGGGAGGCGCCAGGCAATGACTTGGGCCTCACACCGCAACGACGGCTGGTAAAGTGGATGAAGCAGGACCTCAACAAATTGAGGGACCTGCTTTCCAGGATCATGTTAGTGTGGCCAGAGATGGTCCCGAGGCGTCGGTGGTGGCACGCACGGGATCCGGTGGCTATCGATAAGTGCAGGAAAAAAGTGAACAGTTTGATGGCGAGCTTTGTGAGAAAAGTGGGGGGAGTAGTTGTGTGGCACGGTGAGTTGGAAGGCGGGTTGCCAGGGTACTACCGCTCGGATGGAGTCCATCTCTCGGCGGTAGGGTGGGATTTCCTGAACTTGGGTTGGCAGGAAGGAATGCAGAGAGCGATATTTCTTCGTGGTGGAGGAGCTCAGACAGCTTAAGGGATCAAGGTCTGAGCTTGTAGGGGGATAGGAAGCTGAAGGAGAAGGAATAGGCTCCCTAGGATGAACGTGACAGAAAAGGAAACTGTGGTCATTGGTGGTTGGTAGGTTTCGAGTCCTGTCGGTGGCTCAGAACCTGGTGGGGTAGGTATATCCGGGTATACCCCTGCCATGGTTAACTTATGTTTGGCACTTTAAGTTGGTATGTTGGAATAATGTCGGTATATGTTATATATATGTGTTATATATATATATATATGTGTTATTTATATGGGAGTCATTGCCTTTTATATAACAGAAGAAGTCGGATGCGAGGGCGAAGTATGGGGGCAATGACCCATGTTTATTTATTAAGTTAGTATTATTATGTTACAATGAATATATTGTTATTATTATTTAAGATTGTTTAATAAAGCTGTGGACAAATTTTACCATATACCCGAGTGTCAGTGCGATTATTGGGTTAGGTATGTGGGAGGGTTGTCCTGGAGTCCGACTGCCCATATGGCGACTATACACCGGTCATGTAGCCCCATGTAGCCAAAGCACAGCTAAGCGGAAAAGGGCCTTGACAGGGGTTAGGAGGCGGGCATAGGAGGAGGGAAGGAAGTATGGTGTTATGGGTAAGTAGGCTGGGATATTTAAATAGGCAGCCATTTTAAATGAGCTCACTTCTAATTTCCTACCTGACCGAGTTTGTCCCGCACACCCTCCCTGTATATTGTTTCTGGTGGGGGATATCCTGTTTTTTCACAGCGGCGGGATAGGGAGCTGAAGGAGAAGGAATAGGCTCCCTAGGATGAACGTGACAGAAAAGGAAACTGTGGTCATTGGTGGTTGGTAGGTTTCGAGTCCTGTCGGTGGCTCAGAACCTGGTGGGGTAGGTGTATCCAGGTATACCCCTGACATGGTTAACTTATGTTTGGCACTTTAAGTTGGTATGTTGGAATAATGTCGGTATATGTTATATATATGTGTTATATATATATATATATATATATGTGTTATTTATATGGGGGTCATTGCCTTTTATATAACAGAAGGAGTCGGATGCGAGGGCAGAGTATGGGGGCAATGACCCATGTTTATTTGTTAAGTTATTATTATTATGTTACAATGAATATATTGTTATTATTATTTAAGATTGTTTAATAAAGCTGTGGACAAATTTTCCCATGTACCTGAGTGTCAGTGTTATTATTGGGTTAGGTATGTGGGAGGGTTGTCCTGGAGTCCGACTGTCCATATGGCGACTATACACCGGTCATGCCCCAGAATTACAATATTGTTGAAGTACCTCTTAGCTATTGTTCACTGGTTTGAATATAGCAGCTTGTTATCTGGTAGTTTCTAGTGTAGAAAATATTACAATATTACAAGTGACCGATGTAGTAAATTCGAATCAAAGTTACGCTTCAATTTGACTCTCATATATGAAGTGCACCCCATCCCACTAATGTACTAGTTTGCAGAATTCTTTCCTAAGCTGTCCCTATCAGCGGCAGCATCCTCCACCTACACTAATAAGACTGCATGTGCGTGCGGCGCTACAAGACTCCAGCTTATATATAGAGGCTGGGTCACATGCTGCACTGGCAAATCACAGCCATGCCATTAGTAGGCATTTCTGTGATAGCTTCTAAGGGCACACAAGTCAAACGCTTGTTGATTGGCTGCCCTGCAGCCTTTCAAAATGTACCATTAAATCTCCGAACACCGAACTCCATCCCGAACATACAGTGATATGTCCATGTTCGGGTCCGGTGTCCAAAAAAACCTAATGTTCGGTACGTTCGGGTTCGCTCAACTCTCTATGTAAGTATAAAGTGACCAAGTGTTAGACAATATACATAAAATGACCAAGTGTAAACAATAAAATGTATATAGGATATACTAAAAAAAAGTATTCTACAAAGTGTTATACTATACCCATAAAGTGTAATATAGTTATCTTAACAAACAATTAAATTCTTATAGTGCAATTAAAGGAGCCTTATAGTGTGTCCAAATCAGAGTAGTCCCATACAAATCCAGAATCTCATGCCATACATTAAAAAAAGGGATTAGGGTGTAAAAAAGAACCAGCACCAATTTTCTACAAGGAAACCTGTAAGATATAAAATAAAATTTTAAAAAATGAGGCTACATATAGCCAATAATCATGAACACAATAAAAGCAACCATTACTTAAATAAGCATAGACAGGTCATAATCATAATTTAAACCTTTGGGGTATAATTTATGAAGTTCCCAAATCCAATAAGCCTCACATAATAGTAATCTCTTATTCCTATCACCCCTCTTTGGTGATTCCATAATCTGTTCTAAAACCTTAATTGAGAGACACCATGTCTAGCTTCCAAATAAATGTGCAGGGAGAGGTAAATCCATCAGTCCAGTATGTATTGTAGACTTATGTTTAGAAAACCTCATTTTAAACTTTTTGCCAGTTTGTCCCACATACAAACGACCACATGGGCACTTTAGTGCAGAAACAACAAAATCAGAATTGCATGTCAGAGGTTGTCTAATAAAGTATTTCTTGCCACTCCGCGGGTAATGTATAACATCACCACGTATCATAGAGTAGAAAGAATCACAATTGTAGCATGGAAAATTACCTTGTTTAACAGTGGTTGCCCCATTGTCGTTTGTGACAAGAGTTGTAACCAACTTGTCCTTTAGTGAAGTGCCTCTCTTAACCCCTTAAGGACCAAACTTCTGGAATAAAAGGGAATCATGACATGTCAGACATGTCATGTGTCCTTAAGGGGTTAAATTCAAACATAGGTTTCTGAGCAAATTCAACAATATTAGGGTGACAGTCAGTAAGAACATGCCAGTGTTTATACACAATTCTACGTAAATCAGGGGAATATCTTCTAAATTTAGAGACAAATTTCAACCTGTTCTCATTCCACTCTGGTTTTCAGGGATGTAAAAAATGTTCCCTATCCTGATCTTTCACTTGATCAAGCTGATTATTAAGTAATGTAAGTGTAGCGGAGATCCAGTATTCCACAAGTTATCTCCGCTTAAGATCCTAGTGAGGCTCAGGAACAAGTAGTTATAAATCCATAAAGCAAGGTTTCCAGCGGGTAAAATAATCCAGCAATATCCCAACAGCAATCCCAATAACTGGACGACACCCAGCATCAGGAGCAGAACTAAAACTTTTATTTCACAGTGGCCTTATAAAGCCTGCTCCCATGCAAGGGAGGGATTTCCATTAATTACTACAGTATCCAATCCGGCAGTAGTAACCTCCCACAGATCTCCTCCCCTCAGCCTGACTCATAATCCCCTTATACTGTACACAAATTCCCCCAGTTTCTGGATGTACCCCTAGGGGTACCCCTTTAAATGGCACATCCCCGGGTAGCCCTGATCTGGGTGAGCAACATATCCAAAAATCACCCAGATCAGACCAGGGGTTCGGAAAATTCGTGGAGGTAATAAAAAGACCGACCCCACTGGAGAGAACAGCCGAATTGGGCTCCATAAGATGGGGCCCTGCGGTCGGTCACAGTATAAGGGAATAAATTTCACGAAAGGCTAAGGCTACAGAGATCAGGTAGGGTTCGCATGAATCCCCTCGTTCGGTTGTTTCTGTCTACCGAACGAGGGGCCGTTCGGTAGTTTGGAACCGAACGGACCGGGCTTGTGGAGGTCTCAGCGGTGTTCGCCTAGTCGAGTGTCCGATTTGGGTTCCAGACACTCGACGGCAAAACACCGCTGTTCGGGAGTTTTAAAATGGCCGCCGCCACGTGTTCGTTTCCCGAATGGCGGCCACCCCGAGAACAAAGGACCTACTGCACAGCTTGTTAATTACCCATTCGCAACATTGTTGCAACGGGTAATTGAAGGCACACTTCACACAGGGGTGCTGTTCGGGAGTTTTAAAATGGCCGCCTCCACATGTTCGTTTCCCGAATGGCGGCCACCACGAGAACAAAGGACCTACTGCACAGCTTGTTAATTACCCATTTGCAACATTGTTGCAACGGGAAATTGAAGGCACACTTCACACAGGGGAGGTCTGACTGTTCGGTAGTTTCATTCCCTTAGTTTGTTTGAATGATTCTACCGAACAATCAGACGAATACACATTATTTAGACACATATAAACCAGCAATTTACACGAATACAGTTACACACATGCAATTTTCAGGACAGCCCAGTGCCATCCGCTACAGTAAGAGGGTAACCACGTTCGACAAATCTTACAGTCATTTCATTAAGTCATTTCATTAAGGCTTTTTTGCTTCTCAACTAGATCTGAATTGGATACAAGTCTTCTCACCCAAGTGTATTGACTCTTAGGTAGGTATTTAAAAATAGCTGGAGGATGTGAGCTAGAAAAGTGAAGCAGCGTATTTCTATCCATCACTTTTCTGTAGAGATCAGTAACCAGTCTCCCCTCATGTTTCCTAATCAAGATATCCAAAAAGGGTAACTCCACCAAATTGTATGTCGTTGTTAACTTAATGCTATGAGAACACACATTCAAAAAAGCATAAAATTCCTCAAGGGACTCCAATGTGCCACTCCACAACACCAGCATATCATCAATATAGCGCCACCACCTGGTGGCAAATTGTTGAAATAAAATGTGAGTATAAATGAGTTTCTGCTGTAACTCTGACATGAATATACTGGCGTATGTGGGTGCCACATTGGAGTACCCTTCAATTGCAGGAAAAACTGATCCTGAAAAAGAAAATAGTTATCTTTCATCACTATTTCCAGAAGTTCCATCAAAAAGCATAGAACATCATCCTTAAATCCTAATGTCACCAGAGCTGATCTGACTGCCGCAAGGCCTGCACAATGCTCAATGAATGTATACAAGCTAGTTACATCAAAGGTGACAAGGATCAAGGTGTCAGTTTCTACTACTTCCTCAAGTTTCAACAACTCTTCAGTGGTGTCTCTTACATATGACTTAATTTCTATCAAAAAAGGTCTCAAAACATTATCCAGAAATTTGGCCAATGGTGAAAGAAGCAAGCCAATCCCCAGTACAATAGGCCTACCTGGAGGTCTAGTCAATGATTTGTGAATGTTGGGGAGAGTATACAAAGCTGGTATAACAGGTGTGGTCTCTAATAAAAACTTAAACAACTCCTCATCTATAATTTGATTTTGTAAAGACTGATTCAATAGTATCTCAATTTTAGATTGTAAAGCTAGCGTATGGTCACCTGGTAAGTCTCACTATCCGCTAGTTGTCTGAGGATTTCATCAACATAGTCAACTGTTTTCTGTATTACTATAGCACCACCCTTATCTGCAGGTTTAATAGTTACATCCTTATTTTTACTTAACTTAGCAAGAGCTAATTTCTCCTTTTTAGAAAAATTAAAGAGACTTGGGTGGTGCCTATGTACAGGATTAGATGACATTACATTGTTAATATCTTTTCTTACCAAACTCGAGAAAATCTCAACAGCATTGTCTATTGAGGAAGGATTAAATGTTCTTTTATTTTTAAGCTTAGTGTCACTTTGCTTAATATCTGTATCCCTCTGAATTACAGAGGAAAAGCGAGGTACCTGAACTTTATCAAAAAAGGTTTTGGGTTTAAGGGAACGAAAGAAATGGGTTAGTAGCAAGTCAATCTCCACATGTGTAGGAGTATAAATAGGACAAAAGTCAGACCTTTTGAGAGAACGGCAAGTTCATCATTTGTCAATACAGTTGCTGAGATGTTAATTACTGTAGTTTCTTTCTCTTTGGTCTCAGTTTCTTGTGGGTCCAAATTGCTGGTAATGTCCGATTTCTTGTGACCAAACCCGCCTCGTCGCATCCTTCTTTGCTTGATGTTACTCGTCACGAGGGGGTTCTCTCTAAAAAAGAGAGAGAACTGTCCTGGGAGTTTTCCATCTCAGTATTCGATGAATCCCACCAGTAGGGCGTTTGGATTTCTGTGTCTTTTTTCTCATAGGTGCTTCCCTTTTCTTCACAATTATGCCACCTTTATACATTGCCCAACTCATAATCAGTCTAATCTCTTTGGAATTTATATCACTTCCGTTCCTCAATCGCTCTCTTGTATCAACAGTAAGGTTGATTTAACTTTTTTTGCAGTTAGCTCTAATCCCTGTGAGGCCTTATTAATTCTGCTCTCAGCCTTGTTTTTTCTTCCTTTGTTTTAATAATCGCTTGTTGAAGAAACTCTGAATTAAGAAGGATCCAATCCATAGAGCACTTATTGAGAATTGCCTCCAATCAGGTACAATAATCTCCACCATCTCTGAATAGAGTAGGTTGGACATTCATCCTCATGCCCCTTGGTATTTGATGTACCCTGTAGTATTCTGCCAGTGTAACACTGTGCATTGTATAACTTGGGTGTTTTTTAAGACATTTTTCAAAGGTTCTGGAGACATTATCAGAGGTAGGAACTTGTAAAAAGGAATGGCTGCTTTCAACAGCCTGGAGGATTTGCATAGCATCCCCCTCCGAGTAGGAAAAAGTACCAGAAAACAAATTTTGTTCCATACTGCCAATTAAATATAATCCAAGGAGTAATAAGAATTAGTTAAAAAATAATCATATAACGTATTGGGATTGCTGGTCCTGTTCCGGAGCACCGGTGGCTGCTGGGATTGAGTGCGGTTCCTATACTTATCTTTACAAGAGGAGAGAAATGAGTCACAAAGTCCCCAGCAAGTCTCCCCACCAGCCACAGATCCCTCTTTGATCCATGTCACTTGACCCATCGCTCCATCAGTATCCAGCTACCAGAACTGTATTCCAGGAAGCTTCTCTGAAAAACATCTACTCATACATGCTAGGTGGATTCCCAAGTTGTGAGCCGTGTAAGGCATCAACCCTGTGTGGATCATGATCTAGGTGAGTGGTGGTACAGCCAGGAACCAGACTTCTGATAGAGCAGCACCTGCTTTGATCTCTCACTGAGCTGCCTCTCCACTGCTAGTAACATACTGCCACGTGAAACAAGCCAGGCTCTGCGGAACCGACCCACCTTCAAGTGTGACATGGGCTTCTTCATTCTCTGGTGCACTGTTGCATAGAATTGTCATAGCTTGTGTTCCGAGGTCAGAAAAGACGAAGTAGACTTGTGTGAGTGGCAGCATATTTGGTACCAAAACTCCTTGCACAGCTTCTCAAACATTGCCTTGAAGTGTTTTTCCCAACTCAGACGATGATGATGATCGGATGATGAGATAGGAGCTTCGGTTCAGAGGTCATCAATTTCGGTTAAAATCAAGTCAGTGTCCACAACAGGAAAGCCGTTTTGAGCAGCACGACGGGTCGATGGGTCGCCAGTATGGCCACAGGGCAAGACAGTGAATTTGCTGTGCCAGAGTAGTGTTTGTTAGAACTGTTAATGTTGACTTTGGTAGGAGAACAAACTGCTGTGTACTCTGGGCTGTTTTCAGTGAATGTTTAGGCACTTTCAAAGCTCATGTTTGCAGGAGCTGCTAATAAACATGTCTGGCCATTCTGAGAGTCAGGCTCGCCACCCAAAATGTTCCAGATTTTTTTTTTTTTTATTCTTTATTTTTGTAGTGCACAAATTAACAGATAGTTTCAATATGCCACAACAGCGGTGTCATTATATATATGGTGTCAACATACAATCCACCATGTGACATTTGAAGTTTTGGCACAGTTTTTAAGATAATATGAAATAACATGCATCAAAGATTAAATGTTCTTGTCTAAATGCTGCTTACCTGGTTCTGGGGCTTACTGAAAACTTAAATAATATAAGCTGCACATTGTTATAAGTAGCTAGAGCCGTGAATTATGGCTCCTTGCCTAATATGCTATGGGTTCAAAGCAGGTGGTAATTATATCTCAGTAGATTGTAAATTCGCTAGGTTTCTGTGCAATAAGAATTCACTCATTTTGAAGTGCTCCTACAGCATGCACCTATATAACTGTGGCGAACGTAACCTCGCCACTGGTTTTTGGATGTATTGCCCTTCTAGGAACTGATGTGGGCATACTTGAGGGTTAAATTGCTGTTTCTGGCCCTTTAATGCCCAAAGAAAGGATTTGTACTTTTAAACTGGCACTTCGGATGCAGTCGAAGTGCCGAAGTAGCCGCCATTCGACAAATGAACACGTGGCGGCTATCTTTGTTCATTCGAACGAGGTCAGCGGTATGTGTAGCCAAATCCATGGAACTGAAATCGGCTACACATTTCAATGAAAACCGCTGACCCTTACCTTCTCCTACACTCCGTTTGCATCTGCAGAGACTAAGTCCCGTTTGAAGATTCAAACACACGTTCGAATGGGACTTAGCCATTTTTTCAGTGTGATATTGACCGACCGCACAGCCCAAATCTATGGAACAGTTTTGGGCAGGAAAATGTGCCTGTGGTCGGTCACAAAGGACTTCCGACTAACCTTTGAACTAATGGAAGGATTTACATGATTTTTGAGTATGTTTATATTTCAAGTATGCTGATTGATAATATGTGGCTTTTATGAAGATTGAATGTATAGTTTTGGAGTTATGAAAGTTGAGTAAAAAGTATGTTTTAAAAGGTACGGATAATTGGGTTACCTCTCAGGCGAAGGGGAGGAGATGTGTGGGATGTAACCATTGTGTGATTGGGTATTGTATAATTGTCTGTGGGTGTCTCTCTGGCATGAGAGAATTGCATAAAAGCAGAGTGTGTGTCATTAAACAAGAGTTCTTCTTCACCCTCAATTTAGAGTCCTGTATCTTATTGGGGGAATTGCTATATCACAACAAGGGATTGCTATTCTCTGCATGCTCCCTTGGATAATCACTTCTAAGCTCTTTTAAGAGCTTGTTCCAGCTTCACTCTCTTGGAGGAGAGGTTCACCCACTGGAACCTGGAGCCTTGTCGTAGGTTCTGGGTGGGTAGGAGACGGCGAGACCCCAACCAAGCTGCGGCGGTTCGTGGGGTCTGCGGTGGTTGTGGTGTCTGCTGGAGCGCTTGGAGCCCTCTGTAAGCGCTAGGAGCATCCTTCAACGGAGGTACCCAATCGGGGTGCCAGGTGATCCGTTACAATAACAGCATATGATGTGACTTAGTTCGGGTAAGGCTGAGCATTCTATGTAGGTGAGAACAAACTGTGTGAGCCGGTCTATCGCAATATCCTCTGGGTGAGGGGAGTTAGTCTGAGATGGATAGTTAGGCATGTGTGCTATTTGCCTCTTGTGACGATTCTCTTAAATGAGCTGATCTTCCGCTCTACTTTAGCACTGAGTCTAGCAGTGCTGAGGAGACCCGTCTGACTGTTATGGCATGTTAAGAACAATAAAACATATCGCATGCAATATAAAGTAAAAGTAGATAAAAATAAAAAGAGAACAACCTAACATAAAAAGAGAAAGAATAATGACACCGAATGCTTATTGTTATAAGGCATAAGTGTAGTGCTGTCTTCTCTGTCAGCCTGCTTATAGTATGAGCATAGGCGTGCACAGCCTATTGCATTAGGGTGTGCACCCTAAAGCACAAACACGCGCGCGTTTGTGTGTGTCTATATATATATACACACACATACATACACACACACACACACACACAATACACATACACATGTGCAATCAGAGAGGGCTGGTAACCTAAATAGTTAGTTTAACCCTATAGTGTCAGGAATACCTGTTTGTGTTCCTGACACTATAGTGTTCCTTTAAAGATATGCTAATAATGTATCCATTGCAATATTTAGGTGGAATTAAATCCTTTCCTTAATATCTTAGTCAGCAATCACAATCTTTGTAGCAGTTTAAAAATAAACAAAAAAAATGGATTCTCTCTGGTCCTGGTTAGAAATTTAAAATGCCCTCTTTGCAATAATGTTTATTTTGATGAAAGGTTCTTGGCATAGAAGATGAATCATCTTCTGCTTTATCAGATCAGCTTAGACCAAAGAACCATGGTGAAAATGCTCATAAGCAGTTTTTCATATTACCAGCTAACTGCATCCAGGGCATTATAGCACCATAACCACTGTAGCAACCACCAGTGGTTATGGTGCTTAGTGTCTCTTTCAGTCAGGGTAGGCACCCAAATAATCCCCTCGTCTAATATTGGATGCTGCCAATTCACAATTATGACCCTTCTCCCCAAATAAATACATTCATAAAATATATTAGGCTACTTATATATTGTATCAAGGCATTATTAGAATTTTTATTAATTTACATAACATTTTTTTTTTTTACTTTTTGACAATGATACAATGAACATTATATACGATTGATAGGCTTATTATGGCATTTACAGTTTCAAATGTTTATTGTAATGAGAAATACATTAAAGTCTACTTTATCTTTGGCGTATTGGAACTGGACTACCAGGTCTCTCTGAGCTGTGTCAGGTGCTTTGGCAGGTCGAGGCACTCAGAACATGCCGGTGATTACCGCCGTTTTGGCGCTCCTCGGTGTCAGCAGGGCCGTCATAAGGTACCTAATAAAATGTGGCAGTTCAGCTTCCACTACGGTCTGCGAGACATCCCTTAACTTTTGACGTTGTTTTGCCGCTAGGCGTCTTCTTGGGCTGCGAGGCGGTGCTCAAAGGATCGGTTCTGCTGTTGTAATTCCTTCACTGCGTGCTGAAGTGAAGTGATGTGCTGGGTTCCTGTGTGGGAGGTATGCTCCAGCTTGCTGATTCTGCCGTTAGGCCCTGCAGGTCTCCTCGCAGTGCTGTCACGTTGGCTGATATTTTCTTGTGGTGATCTGCAAGGAGGTCTCTCAGGACTGCCGTGGTCACTGGTGTGGAATCTGGGTTTGTTTGTGGGGATGCCGGCTGGTTTGGCAGGAGCGGGGTCGGAGCAGGTAACATACCCAGTTCTGTGCCATAGGTAATCGGAAAAGTCTGAACAATCTTCCGCAAGGGACGCCATCTTGGGTCCGTGTGCGCCCTGGGCCTGCCGCCATAGATTGTTAGCCCTTCCCTGGGTTTGACTGATTTCGGTTACTTTGTTTTGCGCCCCATTGGGTCTGTAGAAGCCGGCGGACTCTCCCAGGTTCTGGTTAGGTAAGTTTTGTGGCGTGGGTGTAACAATCCCCACCTAGGATTCTTTAACTGATGAGCCTGATGTATCAGATGATAAGATGTGCCAGGTATGGATAAAATAATAGAAGTATAAAAGACTAACCCAAACAAATTGGTAGTCTAAACAAATTGGTAGTCTAAAATTATAACTTTTATTAAACAATAATTAAAATCACAAAGCGTTACACCCTATTGGGCTTTTTCAAGTGGAGTAAAAGAAACTGGCGTGTTTTACTCCACTTGAAAAAGCCTAAAAGGTCAAAACGCGTTGTGATTTTAATTATGGTACCTTTGTTTTTTATTGCATATTTTATATATTTTTATTGTTATTTTAGTGATTTATTGGTTTTATCTGGCCCTACCTGTATCCTCTGTTTTGTTTGTTTAGCTTTCCCTTGAAGGGTTTGAGGGTTACCCTATTTTTAGGTGTGCAGCCTTTTGTGATCCATTTCTGTAGTGCTGTTCCACCCTTGCTTCTTTTTTGGGATAAATGAATAACATAGCAGCAAGTGAACAGAGACAAATAAAATCAATATTGGATATAATTCATAAAAGTAAAATGCAAAAGTAAATAAACTAAAACTGAGTCTGTTACGTATACACCCATTCCATTTCTGTTTTTCCAATGATATTTTTTATATCCCCACCAGGGTATAATACATTTTTTTATACCTATACATTTTAACATTTTAGGATCTGTATTGTGTTTAATAAAGTGTTTGGATACTGAATGATTCAAGCGTCCTTTTGTAATATTTCTGCAATGTTCACTTAATCTAATTTTTAAGCACCTTGTGGTCATTCCAACATACCGAAATGTTAGAAATAAATTGAGTTACTTTGGAAGGTACAGAATGGGTCAGTAGTTTTACAGACTATACATAATATTCATTTACAGAAACCTTTAGTTTGGGGAAAGAATGATCAAGTTTGTTTGTTTGGTATTTCCTCAGTAAAATTAGTGTTTAAAATTGAACTAAAATTGGGAGCTCCTCTGAAGACTATATTTGGGTGTTCGGATATGAATTGGCTACGTGTTTTTATCTTGTCTTAAGATGTGCCAATGTTTTTTATAATCTTTTTAATGTTACCACTTTTATTATTATATTTAAAAATTATAGGAGGCGACATAGATTTGTTACTTTTTTGTTTTATATACTAAAAGCTCATTTCTATCTTTATGTTTTATATTGTCAATAGTGTCTTTTAAAGCTGTATCTGAATAATTTTTTCAATAAGTTTATTTTTTTAAATTTCCGCTTGTTTGTTAAAGTCATTTAATTCTGAGCAATTTCTACAAAGATGTATAAATTGCCTTTTTGGAGCACTATCAAGCCAGGGTTTGTAATGGCAGCTCGATTGGTCAATTGCAGTGTTTACACATACTTTTTTAAAAAATGTTTTAGTATGTAATTGCCCATTTTTAATAAAAATATTTAAATCTAATAAAAGAGATGAGGTTATCTTTAGATACATCCCAGATAAAAGAAAAGATCATCAGTATACCTAAAATATGAGACCTGGTTTGCCCTCCAGGCATGATTTTCAAAGATAGCTTGGGATTCCCAGTCGGCCATGAATAAATTAGCATAACTGGGGGCAAACCTAGTTCCCAGGGCTGTCCCTTTTTTGAAGATAAAAAGAATTGAGGAACTAAAAATAATTATTATTAGAATTATATTTATACCCACCAATATAAAATCAATCTGTATGTCGGGAATTTTTCTTTCTTTCGTTAGGATATCTTTAATGGCTTGGCACCCTATGTCGTGAGGTATAGTAGTGTAAAGAGATTGAATGTCACAGGTTACTAATATAAAATTTGGATTCTATTTAAAATTATTTAAAAATTGTAATAGTGACATGGAATCTTGAAGATAAGACTTCATTAATTTGACAGAGGGTTGGAGGAGGAGGTCTATATATTGGGAATGATGACAAAGGAGGGAGCCTATGCCTGACACAATTGGTCTTCCCGGGGGCTTTTGTTCATTTTTATGTATATTGGAGAGGAAATAAATAACAGGAATAACAGGAAATTTTTTGTTTAAAAAATGTATAGATCTAAATATTTCTTTAAAAACTGGGATAAAATAGCGTGTATGTTTGTTGTTGGGTCTGATAAATGTTTTTCATATACATGGGTGTTGTTTAGTTGTCTATATACATTGTACTAGATTGAATAACTAACCCTCCTCCTTTATCTGCTGGTTGTATTACTATGTTTGTGTCATCTCGAAGCTCGTTTAGTGCTTTTCTTTCTGCATGTGTAAGGTTCTGGGGAACATGTTTGCTGGTTTTAATTTTTTCGAGATCTTTTATAACTAATTTTTCAAACATAGTGGGGCGGATTTAAAATGGTAGGGATAAAATTTGGATTTTTTTTTTAAGTGTGTGTTGATAATGTGATGATTATCTGGAGGTTGAGGTGAGGGTAAAATATAGGTTTCTTTGTTTTCTTCCATGAAAAATCTCTTCAGTGTCGCTTTATGGACAAATTTATTAACATCCAGAAAAGCTTCAAAAGATGTAAAAGAATTTAAGACCTTTGTTTAAAACCGATATTTGTGCAATGGTTAAAGTTGTTTGTGAAAGGTTAAAAATGCCACTGCATTGGTCGTTTTGGGTAATTATTGGCTTTCTAGCCTTTCTCTTTTACTCACGTCTGTCACTTCTTCTTCCTCTTAAATTAAAATTATTTTTTGTGATTGTGATGGGTGTGGTGTTTGAACTAGTGTATTGGGGTGGGTTCAGATTTCTAAAAAATGATCTTCATTTTCAGATTCAGAATCTAGTGATAGTAATTGATATCTATTTTGGTGATTAGGAATGGTGGGTGATTTGGGATAATTGGAATATTCTTTATAGTCATTGATATATCGTGATCTTTTAGGTTTGGGTGCGAAGTATTTCCTGTTGGCACCAGATGTGTTGTGATATTTGGGTGAATGTGGAGTGTTATTGTAGGTATTATACCCTGGAGGGGTGGGGATTCAAAAATATCCTTGGAAAAACAGAAATGGAATGTGTGTATAAGTTACAGAATTTTATACCCCATGGTTTAATGCAGATTTTGATTTGTTAAATTTTTTGTAAACATGGAAACATAGAATGTGACGGCAGATAAGAGCCATTCGTCCCATCTAGTCTGCCCAATTCTCTAAATACTTTCATTAGTCCCTGGCATTATCTTATAGTTAGGATAGCCTTATGCCTATCCCACTCATGCTTAAACTCCTTTACTGTGTTAACCTCTACCACTTCAGCTGGAAGGCTATTCCATGCATCCACTACCCTCTCAGTAAAGTAATACTGTAAATATATATATGCCTACATATTATTTGTACTTGTATTTGTGTTCAATATCAGTTTATTTACTTTTATATTTTATTTTTATTGATTATATCTAATATTGATTTTAATTGTCCCTATTCACATGCTGCTATGTTATTAATTTATCCCACCCTCCTCTCTCCCCTCCCAGCCATTTATTTTAGTTCCTCCCCCCGCCACCCAAATATTCCCCCACCAATATGGTTTCTAGTTATCCCTCGGCGGCACGTCTATAGCGTGCCTCAACCACTCCCCCATATCCTAATGTCGGCTGCAGCTTTGTGCGCGCCTACGTTAAAACTACATTTCACAAGCAGCAGCCATTCCATACGATGCTTATACACGTCCCCTACCAGCCCTTTGCTTTGCACGTCGGCTGACGCTACATGCGCGCCGACTACATTAAACTGCATTTCCCTAGGGGCCCAAGCGGTATAAATACCGATAATCACGGAAGTCACGTGATTTTATTCATTTGCTCCAGACTGATTCCTCTCTTGCAACTGTCATTAGGCTAATACTATCCTTACCTTTTTGTGTCACTTTACCCCACTCCCTCTAGCATGTAAGCTCATTGAGCAGGGCCCTCAATCCCTCTGTTACTGTGTCACTATACCCCACACCCTCTAGCATGCAAGCTCACTGAGCAGGGCCCTCAATATCCTCTGTTACTATGTCACTATACCCCACTCCCTCTAACATGTAAACTCACTGAGCAGGCCCTCAATCCCTCTGTTACTGTGTCACTATACCCCACTCCCTCTAACATGTAAACTCACTGAGCAGGGCCCTTAATCCCTCTGTTACTGTGTCACTATACCCCACTCCCTCTAACATGTAAACTCACTGAGCAGGGCCCTCAATCCCTCTGTTACTGTGTCATTTTACCCCACTCCCTCTAGCATTTAGCTCATTGAGCAGGGCCCTCAACCCCTCTGTTCCTGTGTGTCCAACTTGTCTGGTTACAATAACATGTTTGTTTGTTCACCCACTGTAGAATTTGTTGGCGCTCTATAAATAATAACATAATAATAACAATAATCATAATTGTATTATACAACCCTCGTTCTCTATATTTCTTCATAGTACAATGCCCACAAACCATTATACTTTTTATAAATATAGGTTATAATTTGTTTTACGCTCTTTGCTTGTGAGTACTGTAACGGAGCTTCCTGTACCCAGGTTGGGTACCTCCGCCGACGGATGCTCCTAGTGCTCCCCGAGGACTCCAAGCACTCCACCAGCCACAATCCGAACAGCAGTCCCCACATCCAGCATTAGAGCTTGCCTGGGACTCGCCGTCCTCCACCCACCCTGGACCAGGATCCAGCTTCCAGTGGGGGAACCTCTCCTCCAAGAGAGAGTAACAGGAACAGCTCTTAAAAGAGCTTAGTGGTTATAATCCCTGGGGAGTATAGTGATATAGCAATCCCCAGGGTAGCTGCAGCCTCCCCCCCCCCCACACACACACACACACACACAAGAGACAGAGACTCTATGTTGAGGGTAAAACAGAAACTCAAGTTTTATTGTGGCACACTGCCTTTTATACAGTTTTCCCACCTGGGTGGTAACCTTGTCGGGCACAGGGACACAGGAACAACAAGTCAATCAAAACAGTATTTTACATTCAGTCACTCCCATACAGTGTACACGATCCCTCCCCTCTGTCTGTGATATAATTGACGAAGACAATGGGCTAACTCAACTCTAAGCAGAAAAAACATTACAGAGTCTGGAAAACACCCCAAAACACCACATATCCCCACATCCCCGGATAGCCCTGATCTGGGTGAACAACATATCCAAAAATCACCCAGATCAGAGCAGGGGTTCAGTAATTTTGTGGAAGTCCCATTTTAACCGACCGTGCACATGGTCCTATGCCCAAAACAGTTCCAGGGAATTAGGGCCAACGGTTGGTCTCTCTTTATGGAGTACAAAAGTACTTACATTACCTGGGTGGAGCCTTTTAAAGTGTATTGGGCAAGTTATTGTAACGAGAATATACCCCTACACGCAGGATCCAGCTAAACAGAGGCAAATACAGAGGAGAGATACGTCTACCGGACCTTAGAATGGCCGGACTTGACGTATATGAGAGAAGACAGAGCCAGGAACAAACCGAGGTCAAGGGCACAGAGAGACAGCGTAAACTAGGACAAGCCGGGGTCTGGTACACGGAAAACAGCAAGCCGGCAAACAGTACAGATAAGGATAAAGCGAAAACGAAGTCAGAATACGAAGCCAAAGTCAATACGAGAAAACACAACTGAACACCACAAGCGCTAAAGGGAACTGAAACAGAAACCACGATAGGGCAAGGAACAAAGGGAAGAAGGTGAGTATAAATACCTAAACATCTAATTTGATTGGTCCCTGTCACATCCACGCCCCCAAAAGGTAAGTGTATGGGGAGTGTGGCATGACAGGGACCAATGGGATGCCTTTTCCAATTTAGGCACCCACTGTCCCTTTAAGAGCGCGCCCGAGACTCGCGGCGCGCTCTTAGATTCAGGCGGGACACGTGACCGCCTCACGCGGTCACTGCCCGCCCTCCATCCGAAGTAGTTGGATGAGCCGCGCGCGGCTCGTGCAGCCGCAGGACCGCGCGCGGCTTGAAGAGAGGACCGCGACCGGCCCCCGGTTAAGGTAAGTAACGCTACAGTACCCCCCCCTGAGGACACGCCCCCCGGGCGGGTAGGACCAGGCCTGGCAGGAAAACGTGAATGGAAAGAGCGCACAAGACGGGGAGCATGGACAGCATCGGCCGAAATCCAACTGTGCTCCTCAGGCCCATAACCCTTCCAATGTACCAAGTACTGAAGTCGACCCCTAAGGAAACGAGAGTCAAGAACAGCAGACACTTCAAACTCCTCATGACCCTCCACCGAGATAGGAGGGGGAGGAGGAGTATGCCGGGTATAGCGGTTGCGTACGAAAGGTTTCAACAATGAGGTGTGAAAAACATTAGGAATACGTAGATTCTTAGGCAGGCCTAAGGCATAAGAAACAGGATTAACCTTATGTATAATACGATAAGGTCCAATGAAGCGGGGAGCCAATTTCATAGAAGGCACCCGGAGACGAATATTCCGCGTGGAAAGCAAAACCCTGTCCCCCACAACATAGGACGGAGCTGCTCTGCGATGCTTGTCAGCCTGAGCCTTCTGGCGAGTAGCAGAGTTCACCAAAGAACGCTGAACCTGCTCCCAAGTATTACGCAAACCAGCCAAATGCTCATCCAGAACTGGCATGCCCTGTGAGGAGAATGCAGCCGGAAGAACAACGGGATGCTGGCCATAGACAACGTAAAAAGGGGTCTTGCCGGAAGAATCATGAGTGGCGTTATTCCGAGCAAATTCAGCCCAAGGAAGCAGGTCAGACCAATTATCCTGATGGTGAGACACAAAACAACGGAGGTATTGCTCCAGAGACTGGTTGGCACGTTCAGCAGCCCCATTAGACTGGGGATGATAAGCGGAAGAAAATGAGAGAGAAATACCCATTTCTGAACAAAAGGCCCTCCAGAACCTGGAAATAAATTGGCTACCCCTATCGGATACAATAGATACGGGAATCCCATGTAATCGAAATACTTCTCTAGCGAAGACATGAGCCAGTTCCTTAGATGTGGGCAACTTGCGAAGAGACACGAAGTGAGCCATTTTGGAGAACCGATCCACTATCATCAGGATCACTGTGTTACCATTTGAAGGGGGTAATTCAACAATAAAATCCATGGACAGGTTAGACCAAGGTCTCTCGGGAACGGGTAACGGATGCAACAGCCCACAAGGAACTCTACGGGAGGATTTCATACAGGCACAAGTAGTACAAGCACTTATATAGTCAGTGACATCCTTTCGTAAGGAATCCCACCAAAAATACCGAGAAACAGCTGACACCGTTTTGGAAATACCAGGATGTCCAGCGGTCTTAGTATCATGATATAATGACATAATATCCCGTCTCTCAGGAACATCAACGAACAGTTTATCAGTAGGTCTCTCGCTAGGTGCCATGCTTTGTTTCGCTTGTATGGTCTGCAAGAGGGACGAGGAAATAGACAAAATAGTAGTAGCTATTATCCTGTCTGGGGGAATGACAGGAGTAACATCAATCTCCTGTTTGTCAGTAGTTTTGAACTGTCTGGACAGAGCGTCTGCTTTAGTGTTGCGATCACCTGGCCTATAGGTGATAATAAAATTGAAACGAGACAAAAATAGTGACCACCTAGCCTGCCTGGAAGACAATCTTTTGGCTTCGCTAAGATAGGATAGGTTCTTGTGATCCGTAAAAATGAGGATAGGATCCTTAGTTCCCTGTAACAAATGTCTCCACTCTTTAAGTGCTAAAATAATAGCAAGGAGTTCACGATTACCCACATCATAATTTTTCTCTGCTTTGGACATTTGTTTAGAAAAGAAGCCGCATGGATGCAATGGCTTCTCAGGCGACTCTCTTTGGGACAAGACAGCACCCACCCCAATATCCGAATCATCAACTTCAAGAATATAGGGCAGTGAGGGGACAGGATGCTGTAAAATAGGTGCAGAGGCGAACGTAGTTTTAAGAAATTCAAAAGCCTGAAGTGCCTCGGTAGACCAAACACGAGTATTGCCATCCTTTTTAGTCATACGAGTGATAGGTGCTACAATGGACGAGAAACCTTTGATAAAACGCCTATAATAATTGGAGAACCCAAGAAAACGCTGAATAGCTTTCAGACCTTGCGGTAGAGGCCATTCTATTACAGCAGCTAGCTTCTGGGGATCCATACGAAAACCTTTAGCGGAAATCAAATACCCCAAGAACTGGACTTCGGTTTGGTCAAACAGACATTTTTCTAGCTTGCAATAAAGACCATTAGCAAGAAGGGTCTTCAAAACTGTCGAAACATGTCTGTGATGAGTGTG